>JAZHYW010017354.1:0-150085 GCA_037355805.1 Ixodes ricinus
CGTGTCAGCATGGAAGGCGCCGCAAGGTGTCGCCACTTTCAAGCGGTGCAGCGGAAGATCGTTTGTGCTATCTTGTTTTAATGGCAACTGGGCACGATAAAATATAAATAAAACAAAAAAACATATTACATAAACTTTTCACTTACTGATTTCTTTTGTGTAGAAAGATAAGTTTTGCCGCTCATGTTGGAGCGCCACATAAGAGTATATTTAATAAACTAGTATCATTAGCAAAATAGTTATTTTCATATAAAAAAACCGCCGACTACAGCTATTTACAAACGGTGTCACTCGCCTCACACGCTCGTGAATCCATTGCAGGATTTGCCCCTGAAAACGAAGGACGGTACTGGCGGCCGCATTCCAGCCTTGGCATCGGTCCATCAGTTTTGCAGGCGTCGCATACAATTTGGCCACACCCAAGTTCCACTTCACCGCAAGGATGGTTGCCAACTTCAAGATGGAACTCGGCGAAGCCCAGAAGGTAGACCATGTGTTCAATTTAGAAGCAACTGCAATCTAACAGACATTCCTATCAATACCATGAAGTTTAACCTAGCAAATTAGGGAGGCTAACCACGTTCTTAGGTAACCATTGGGGAAGGGGGATTCTCGGCACGACAGCTTATGCCTTCGTAATCTTAACATCAGACACCGATTCGTGCCGTTTTTTTCAACAATGTAATTCCCACTTTTCTTATCAATCACAAGCGTGTCTAGTCATATATCTGGGCCCGGAGGTGGCCAACGCGACTAAGGGGAACACGAAGATTGTAATACAAATTGGGAATTTGGCAAATCAAAGTAAAACTATATTCTTCTAAAATATATTTTTAAGATATCTTCTTTTTTTCACCCTTTTGAGCCCGCTTAGCAAGATCAGGTGCGCTAAATCTAGATTGGATTTTGCGTTGCATAGCAACGAGATTAAAAAATATATGCGAAAATGATCAAAATTACGCGCACATGATAACGAGGCTACTTTAGCAACACATACCAGGATAGAGTGCCTGCGCCGTGCGCTAATTACAAACATATATTAAAAAAGCTTATGAAAATAACATAATATCTGTCATTGTTTTCTTTTGTGCGTTCTATGAATACAGGAGTATTGTAACCAACCCGGTTTTAGTACCTTGTAAATTTCAAACTAAGCGTGAGATTTCATCATTCCTGGACAACACGCTTACATTTTATTGGAATCTATATAGATAATTTGTTTTAATAATGATCGTATGCAATAACTCCGATACGCGTGGCAGTCAATCTGCAATCTATTCTCTCTCTGAGACATACTACTTAATTCAATACCTGAAATCGCTGAACACATGAGTAATAATGTTGTTGTTAAAAACCAAGCTAACAACAGATCTTGTCAAGCTAACGAAGAACCTATTATCCCTTTCCCAAAATCGTCTTACACTGCTTGAAAGCTCTCAAACCAATACATGATACCAATGAAGTCTATCCATAAATAGAAGTCAAAATTCCACCAACTCGTAAGGGGATAAGGATGGCTGAAAGCAAGAAACCAAATGAGTCTATCACACTTTAATTTAGTATTCCCCAGTTTTGTCATCTGCATGCATGTGTCATAAAAAAGTAAGCAAATAAAAAGAATTTCCTTTTTTAATCAGAAGACAGCTACCTTCATGTACCTAGAAGGGTTTGTAAAAAAGGCAAAGTGTGATATTACGAAGGAATATTTCGCACATGTTCTGGTGTTAAAAAAAAATCTTCTAACTCATGTATATCGATTTTAGGGTGCCATTGCGATACGTAATGCTCTGGCATGATGGAGATGGTGGATAACGGACCTTGGATGTAACCCGCAAGATTATAATATTGCTTCTTTCACCTCTAGCTGCCAAAAAGCTGGGTTCTTCTACAACGTTGTTCTTCGAGTGTATTTGCCCGTCATATTTTCATTGTAGATATTTGTCCTCCACAGCTTGATTTTCCTCTGCAAGTCTCCCCGCAGACGGATTCACCCAAATACTCCAGATGATGCCAAAAAGGTTTAATTTTGTCGTTGTTTTCTTCTGCGCGTTTGTCGTGCGATCCATATGAATTCAGGCGATAGTATTTTAGCGTTAATGATAAATCTTGAATTTGAAAGAATTTGTGTAAGCTTTATTGCTGGTTGCTTTAACTCTAGAATTTCGCGAACCTGCCGCGTTTCTAGGTCGTTCAGGTTCTGACTTTTCGTCCGGGCTACCAGCGCGAAGTGTTCGACCAAAGTTCGACTTTTGTTCGCATGCGCGAAAATGCAGACAAGCTGACACCACCTGACGGCGGAAAAGTGCTATATTTGTTGGATGAATTGCTTCATCGGTTCGAATTAATCGACAAACCAAAGAATTAAAAGTATTCATTATTGTTGATATATTGTGTAAACATGGGTGATCATTTTATACAATATAAAAAAGTCATCCAGACATTTTTACAATCTCGCCGACGATGTTAAGCCTTTCCGAGCTATTACTGATTTTTCTGATTGCGACAAGCTGCAACAAGATATTGTGGCAACTGGCAGGCTGGTGCAAACAAAACAGTCTCAGGTACTCAACCCGGATTAAAACAAAACTGATATCTTTTTCAAGAAAGCATTCCCGTATCACTTTTGATTATACTTTGGAAAAATTGCTTGGTTGGAGCGCGTTTTAGTGGTGCGAGATTTGGGCGTCTTCTTAGATAGTGAACTGAAGTTCTCTGGACACGTGGCATTTTGAACCAATGCATGCTACCGCACCTTGGGAGCAATCACGAGAATGACTCGCAACTTTAAGACTTACTCTTGCTTTTTATACCTTTATCAGTCGCTTATCTTATCTAAGTTAGACTTCAACTAGCAGTATATGGAATTCTTTAAACAAGACAAACGCAACGGAACTGGAAAATGTACAGAAAAAGTTTGTTCGAGTCCTCTATGATCGTTATTCTAACAGGCGGATTTACTTCAGCCATGAGCGCTTAATAAATATTTTACATCTTCCCTACCTGTCCACAAGGAGGCAGACACGGGGATTTGTGTTTTTACACAAATGTCTTCACGGTTTTATCGACTGTCCCGAACTAACCTCTTCTGTTTTTATTGCCGTGCTGCGCAGGACGCTTCGCTCTCATCGTGTATTCGGCTGCTCTGAGCCAAAGCAGCATGCGGCCCCTGGAACGTATTCAGTACGCTTTAACTTGTGGAACGCAGAAACACGCCGAAGGCAGATATTTTGAGCGTAAAAATTTTAGCATGCGAGCACTGACCAGGCTTTTTTGATGGAATGTTTCCTTTGTTGGTACTTTGTAACAATATAGCTGGGAACAACCTTCTGCACATCAGTTTTGCAACTGTCGGAGATCGCATTTGTTTTATTATTACATATCGAAACTTTAACTAGGCATGTTTTTGCATCAATGCTGTTATCAAACATGTAAATCTTTTTTTTTCTAGGCATGTTTTTGTATTATGTATTTTGCGTTTTGTGCTCTTGCATGTACGAACTTTTGGTGCACTCCTTGTAGGCCCTACTGAGGCTGGCACAAAACGCAAAAGTAATAAATAAATAAATAAAAAACCTTTTAAATTTTTTGTCTCACTGAAATTTGAAATCTCCGGGTAGTAGCCGGTGAACACTGGCCAGAAGTCGAACATCGTCGATTTCTTATATCTTTTTCTGAAACTGTCGGATGTTGGCAAAACAGTTGAACAGCCAATTTCGCTATAGTTTGCGACCTCCCCAGTTTGAACGAGTGAGGTGTATGTTCCAGAACTTTTATGTACAGCCTAATTACGCCTAATTTGAAATGCTTATAAAGTATAGCGCAATTTCGTAACAAAAAAAAATTGCTGAGGTTTTGAGAAAAAGAATGATGATTTCACCGAAAAGTTTGCTTGTTGAATTCGCGCCTCGACGCAGCAGTGAATTGCTCCCATTAATCATAGCGGCAAGAAATTGTTAGTGGATATATTTCCACGGCCGTTGCGCTTCACCTACGAAGTTACTGTCACCACAATTGAATTTTTATTTCAAGGCTTGGTAATAAAACATTTATCTCCTTACAGTTTCGTTGTACTTTATTAATAAGGTTACTGACTTCAGTTTCCAGTAACCCATCTGAAAAATATCTTCTCATATGCAAAAACGCATACCTTATTCAGTAACTATATTTTTCAAAAGAGTTACGCTGAACAAAACAAACGCCGCGACACTCAACGGTCAACAGCTGTAGTTGTCGCACAGCCTGTAGTCCTCTTCGAATGGAGTCACGGCGCTAAGAGACCGGCCCTTCGGTAAATGACATCCGTGCTAACCTCATTCAGCCCTCAACCACATTAGGCGGTAATCCCCGAGTTGACAACGCGGTAAGTGCATTCCGAATGCTTCCCAGAAAACTGCACGACACATTTCAAAGTGATATGCCGCATTGTCAACTCGGTGAAGCCGCGGCTACCAGAATCGCACGTGGCGGAAACAAATCGGCGTGACCTCCTTTACTTAAAAGAGCGGGCCACTCGGCACTGCCACTAGCCTTGAAGTGCACCACAGATTGTGCGAGAGTTTCTGCTGCCGGCCGTTCAGCGGCGCGACAAGAGAGCGTAGCTTGTCGCTGCATCATTCGTGTATCGTTCGTCCGGGACTGAATACTACATTCTAGTTGGTTGGACAATCATTGTTTTCACAAAACAAATGCACTCCGAGATATCTGTATACGAAAGAATCTCGGCCGCAACGACTTCTGCTCTTCCAAAGTTATGGGAAGAGTTTTCGGAAGCATGGAGTGCGTCAACAGTTGTAGGTGCTATCAGTGTCCTATAAAAAAGCTTTTGTGCAATCTGTATCCTAAAAAAGGTCGATGCATTCGGATGCCAACTTCAACATGCTCCGTTTTGTCGCGTGTTGATTATGAAGGGTGCACATATATGTATGTTTGTTAAAGTACGATTACCCAAAAGACTAAATGCATGTTTTTTTTCTCGCATAAATATAGCTAGTTAACAGACCCTAAGATTATTTAACATTGCAAAAATCTTCTGCCCAGTACACGTGCCGTTTCCAAAACATTTCAGTTTTACTGCGGGACAAAAAATGTATTATATATTAAGTTATAACATCGTAAATTTGCTATACAATTGAAAGATGATACGCCTCCGCAGTATATTAACCTGGAAAAACGCCGGTACTTTGATCATGCTAAGAACTTCTGCCCCTGCTGTAAGAATTGAAACTGGCCAATTCCGTCAATAAATTAAACTGCAAGTCCAAGGCCACCACGGCTTCACTACAATCGAGTGAAATATTAAAATCTTTTATATTACGCATAATATGGTGTTTGTCTGCACATCGAGTACCAAACTTAATTTAATGTCTCGCGTCCGAGTTCAACAATGAAATGGTTATAAGCTTAGCAGTTTAAATACACGCCGAAACAAGTATGAATGTGTCTTTAGCCAATAATATTGCGACCTCATTAAAGTTGAGATACCGAATCTTATGTCTGAAGTTATAACCGTAAGGTTAAATTATTTTAAAAATCGGAGTTCATTTAAGTAGAACAGCAAGGCTCGAAGCCTAAACAAAGAAGGTGAGTTGAAAAGACGATTTCACAGGATATTTTATTTTAAAGCAAGTGAAAAGTCGCCTTGCTGTTGTTCTTTAGGTATCGTTGATCCCGCGCGAATAGTTGGTTCACAAGAAGAACCGTTTATACTTGTCAGTCAACAGAAGGACATGACCAAACTACAGGGTGATTCAAGGTGACGCGCTACGATTTTGTGCAGCGTTGCGCTACGATTTTGTGCAGCGTTGCTCAGAGATGGTGCTTTTGTTTTTGTAAAATTTGCAAAGAGCGAACTTACCTGAGGAAAAAGTAAAGAAAGAAAAGGCTTAGCTCCTATGGAAACGCAGCGACGCCACCGGTCTTCAAACAACACGGCGCCGTTTCACACGGGAGACAAGAGATGGCGCAAGCGGTCGCGACGCCAACTCCCACCAACGAACGAGCATACGACGCCGAGAGCCGGCGTCTTTAGCAGACGATCTTTTCGACTCAAAAGCGGAGCTCGTTCCGCAGGCGGTGACAATCGCAGAAACAAAAACAGGCGCGGTAACAAGAAGGAACTGCAAAGCAGACGACATCGGTACCCCGAAAAAAAGAACAGTTAAAATAACCGGACAAACCATTTTTTAATCGATTATGTGTCCATTCAATGTGTTTTATTAGTAAGGATGATAAAATAATGCATTACCAACTGATATCAGAAAATCTCGCGCCGCTTTTGAGTCGAAAAGATTGTCTGCTCAAGGCGCCGGCTCTCGGCGCTGTATGCTCGTTCGTTGGCGGCAGTTGGCGTCGCGACCGCTTGCGCCATCTCTTGTCTCCCGTGCGAAACGGCGCCGTGTTGTTTGAAGACCGGTGGCGTCGCGGCGTTTCCATAGGAGCTAAGCCTTTTTCTTTCTTTACTTTTTCCTCAAGTAAGTTCGCTTTTTGCAAATTTTACAAAAAAAATGCACCATCTGTGGGCAACGTGCACAAAATCGTAGCGCGATAGGTTAAGAAACCGAATTTTGCGGGTGATTTAAAGAGCCTGGCGTCTCCTTGAATCACCCCTGTAGAGCAAGTACTACAATAAAAACGACCTGGAGCAGCTCGTAACTCGAATCTTACGTCATCATACGCTCGCAATGTCTAACAAGTCGCTGACTGTGACCAGTAGTGGTGTTGAGTCTTATGCAAGTTTATCTGTGCTTCCTGTAGCAAACAGGTGTCATTTAGCAAATAAAATAACTTTTCCCACATTCTGTCTATGCTTTTTTTGACGGAGCAGCCCTTCGCTGGTGTCCGAGCTGAAACAGAGCTCTTTTTGTCTTTAGGGGTATAGCTAGTCTAAAATATCCTCTAACATAGATCCAAAATGTTCTAAATATTTACATTCAGATAGGGATGATGTGTGATCGCAACACTAGTTTTCCAAGTTACTCAGATAAAAAAGCTTCCGCTATCAGCTTTGTTGTCTCTGTGGTTCATCTACCATATTTTTTCAGCTTATGTACAGCCGAAGACGAAGCTACTCGCGTGAGCATGATGACCTGACCGATGGATCTACTACACGAGCACGCGTGCCTGAGAGGATGCTGGAAGCCCGAGCTCCGTCTACTTGAAATTAATTTTACTTGAACACATAAAGTTCACTTTACTATGCAGAATAAAATAGAAAGGGCTTCCACGACAATATACACTGTTCGCATGTGCCTTAATTGTTTCATCAGCACGTCGTTTAGTATTCCTGGACGTTGACTGAAAAGGAGACAGTAGAGCGATTTGGAAGCTAGACCAAGAGGGGGCTTACATCCAGAGTAAGTCACTGTTGGTACGTGCAAAATATTTCGCCCATTTTGACCTTAGCGAAAGTTCGGTGTTGGTCGCAGATACAGCCTCGGAGCTGTGCATTTCAGCGACAAGCATCTGGAGAAGGACCTGTTGTATTCTGGTCCAATAGCTCAATCGCTGATAAACGAAAACGAAATCAGAGTCATAAAAAAAAGCATTGGCTCTAATTGATTCGAGCAATATATCTGAGTATGTTCATTTGAGCATCCAACTGTTCATAAACAAGGAACCTCTGCCCGACGACACGTTCATCCTCGAGTCATGCTTACAATGTGTACTACCTTTGACATTGTTCTCGTCGAGATACGATCGCAGCGTGAAGCAGGCCAGGCGGACAAATTCCTTACGCGGACGGACCGAGCAGTGACCCATATATGCGATAAAACTAAGAAGTCAGTGCCCACCACCTGAGGCTTTCACGCTCTATCGATACCACCCGAACAAGTTATCAGTGCAGGTCGTCGCAAAAGCTAAGAGCAAAGATCGGTGCTTGTCACAACTGCGAGCAGCGTTGTGAACGGGTCAGGGCTACTCGTGTAAGAGCAGTGCAAGGAGTATGCGCGGCTTGGCTCCACAATACGAGCAATCAGAGTGAGTGTATTTTGAGAGGGGGGGGGGGCGAGCTTAGTTATTGTCACATTGGTAAGACCGGAAGTCCAGCATATTCAACACGAAAGTCATCGGGTTGATTCTAAGGTGACAGACGAAGCTAAAACACCGCCACGCGGTTCTGACACCACTCCGCTCCGGTGGCGCTGCCGTCACCACGGTTAACTAAGGAGGCTCTAGTGAGGATGGGCACAACACAAATCCTAAAGAACGTTTGCAATTTAATGGCGGCGCTTGAGGAAGAGGATTGGAAAAGGATATGCGCCGATGTTGCCTGCACGAGAGCAGACGCCCGCTCTATTCCAACTCTGTTGCCCCATGCGCCTTTCCTCCTCTCGCGTCCCATTGCAAGCAACGAACGCCTTGGCGTAGCCTTTCTCGGTTCCTTCTCGCTCCGGGAATTTCAAATGTCGAGAGGAGAAAGAAGGGTTGCCAGACAAACAGCAGCGTCCATGTTGGCGGAATTCACCATTTTTCGCAATAAGCAAATACTTAACCTATCGGGACAAAACTGGTGGCCATAGAAAAGTAATCATTTATACTTTGCGTAAATTATTCAAGCATATTAATGGGCTCTCATGACCTGAGTTAGGGAATAAAACGACCCGTTGCCCCGTCTGAGAAAGATGTTTGCCATTCAGGTCATAGAAAAGTAAAACATTTAAAAACAAGACAAAAATCAATGAACGAATTTGAGGCGACTAATGCTTATGTTATGAAACAAGTTCCATTGTGATAGTGGACAGCGTTCATTGAGTACGTAGCAGCTATAGAAATTATCTCGGTGCCAGTAGCAGCCGTTGAAGCTAATTACGCTTTCGTAGCTTTCCGAGATACATCCATGGTGGTAGGGTTGAGGCACTCAAATAGCGTAGTTTTATTCACGTCTTTGTTCCAATGCACATTTCGAAGCTTCGGGCGAAGGTTAGAGTAACCGAACGCAGCCCGTTGAAAATTACACTTCTGTAAATGTAATTTTTTCCAGCATCGCGCAGTAATTGCTGCAGTCACAACGGCAGCGGTTGTACTGGATGTGGTGTTTTAATTGGTGTACATGTGTTGCATACCAGTTTCAACGGAAATTTATTCAATCCTTTGTACTTGAAATATGGAAGATTGTTTTGTTTCCTGCAACTAGCATTCCAGTTGTTGAAATGAGTGCAAGTTTTGAATGACTCCTCTACTCAAATAACTTTGTAAACAACTGCGGTAGGTAGAGAGAAACCACCCGCTTGTACTAAGTTTGTTACAGATTCCTAAAAAGTTGGGACGATTGGTTTTGTTCTAACAGCAGGTGGAAAGCTCACGCTTTATCTGTTGAGACTAGATCACAAATACGCGACATTTAGATGGAAATGTGCGGGGTATAAGATAAAGAAGAAACGAAAGGGTCTTGTTTCCCAAAAATGGTTCTTGTTTATGTTCCTGCAGGGCAAATCGTTCGGTCACAACTGCTGTCTTCTGACATGCTCCGGTGCCCTGGTTTAACGCTGCACTTGTTCATGATCTATGCTGCTATATAAACACAGCATTCTGAAAGCCTCTTGACGTCATGCAAACACCTGCCAGCCTCAGCAGGAAATTACCCCTGAGTTTGAAGCTTTGTTGTTGTAAATTTATTTCAAAAATGCTGTGTGAGTCAGGGGGATCGGTGGCAGAGTGGGTTAGCCACTCCAGCTCGGAGCACGTGGAGCGAAAGCTCGCGCTGCAGACCGCAAGGATCCTGGGTTCAATACCTCTCCCTGGCCGTTTCGATCTGGATGAGCATCGTACCGGCGTGCAGTCATGTATCACTACTGCATGGTGCAAGTTAAAGACCTCTGGTTAGCGGTTCTACCGCACTGGCTTAATTGCTCATCTACAGTTGAGACACCAGACACCCACTGAGGCAGATTAATTTCCGGCAAGAAATTAGCACTGAGTTTCAAGTTTTGTTGTTCATTTGTTTCAGAAATATTATGCGAGTCATTACTAACCCGGACTAATAAGTTACCTTGAAAATCCTTACTTTCAAGCTACGCTTCCACATCAGTTGAAACTGAAGCAACATATTTTGAGCTGGTTTCTTTGACATATTGCAGTCATGGAGGATGTATGTGGTTGCAATCTTCTGCACATTGATGGCCGTCTTAGTGATTGTTCGTCTCAGGAAAAACAATTCTTACGCCTGGGTTGATAATTCGAAATACGTGATGTCCTTACATTAGAATCACTAAACATGTAAACAGGCCAAATTCTCAACTTGTTTCTTGCAAAGAAGGCGATCAGGTGCGATTTATACGTACTCTGTAAGTACATCATTGTTGTTTGGATCAATAAAATTCTAAGTTGGAAGCAGCTAAAACAACAACCCCGTGTTTTGCTTGGACATTTTCTCAAGTCATCTACCCAAAAACATAATTATACTGGGTTTGTCACGCTTTCTATGATAACAAGCATTTGACGTTTTTTTTTGTATAACATTCGTTATATTATGGAACTTGCATGCTGAAATAAATATGGGACAATGTAAAACTCAGGCATTATTTGCTAACCAAAGCCTTCTTCTCAAGAACATTAAAAGACGTCCCTAACAATATTTGGTTCGTAAAAGAGCTGTATTTATTATTTGAATGTTCATTTTATCTAGAACCGTCCAGCTGAATGTTATCAAGATTGTTTTCTACAGATAAATGGGATGACAATGGTTTATTTCTGCTTTGCTAGTTTGTAATAATTAAGATTTGTATAGAAGCTGCTAATAAAGTAATATATGTCGCTTCCTTTATATTGAATCCGCCAATTTTATTTTACGAGCAGCATGTAAGATAACTACTTTTAATTTTGTTCCCAAGAAAGTTTAATAATATTATGATTACCGTGACTTGCTTTTGACAACCTACACCATAAAACCATGATTTTGTTCTAAACATATGAGTTTCGTGTTTTGCGCGTTTGCAGAGCAATATGGTTAGTGGTATTTGTAAATTAGCGTAAATCGTAAAATTTATCAAAACTCTTTGCTGCCAAAACAGAGCGGCGCGCCCCCTTTAGGTGTCGCACGCAATCAATATTCCAAAAACAATAATTCAAATTTAAAATACTCCTTGTTTTGATGTGGTATCTCGACGACTCTTTTTTAATGTCTATGCGTGAAGCACGCGAAATCTCCGGGGTTAAAAAAAAAACTAGCGGCATTTTTTTTTCTTTAGGTGGCGAAAGAAGAACTTTGAGTAACTCAGCAGTCTCGGTATACCTGAACCTGAACATTACCTGGGGAAATCTTAAAGGGGCCATGAAACAATTTTTCAACTTTTTCCTGTTTAGCTTTCCTCCTCAACTCAGAAATCGCGCACTGTACCGAACAGTTTATGAAGACGGAAAGGAGGGAGAAAGGAGGACTGAGACCACCATTCTTCTCCTAGAAGATTATCCCGTCACTCAAAACTCGAACAAACGGTTCCTTTCCACACTTTGTTCACCCCGAAGCTTACAGTGCTGTGGAAGCTATATACTTGTCGGGCCAGCCACACTTTTGCCAAATGATCACGCTCCCTCGCACATTCCCACACACAGAGAATGAGCTCACGTGATGAATGGAGGCGTCTGATTGGTCCGGCAAACAGATAGCTTCCTCCGCACTGTCAGCTTAGGGGTGAAGAGAAATAAGTGATGTCCGGTCTCGTGTGACGTGCGTTAGGGCTGGTGGCGCGATTTTGGTTCCCCGGATGTGTCACAGTGAAACGGCAGAGAGCTTTCGAAGGGAAGAGGGAACGAAATAGTCCGCTGTGTTTTCAAACTTTCTTACTGAAATTCAGGCTTTTGACTTTCTACCTTTTTTCTTTTGGCTCACTAAACGATGTGCTATTAATAAAATTCCAATCTAAATTAATTTATCCCAGCCGAAAATTTGTTTCATGGGCACTTTAAGGAATATAGCACCAAAATGTAAACCTTGATTTTGTATAAACAATTTCTTATTGTGTACCCATATCCCTTTCAAAACGAAAAAAAAACAACATAAAATAGAATATGTTACGGGTTGTCCCCCAAGAAAGGTTATAGTAACCGAACGTAGCCTGGTGAAAATGACACTTGTGTAGATGTAATTATTTTCCAATATTGCGCAGTAATCCATGCAGTCGTAACGACAGCGGATGAACTGGATGTGGTGTTTTAATTGGTGTACATGTGTTGCATACCACTTTCAACGCAAATTTATTCAATCCTTTGAACTTGAAATATGGAAGGCTGTTTTGTTTTCTGCAAATGGCATTCCAGCTGCAGAAATTAGTGTAAATATTGAATGCATCCTCTACTCAAATAACTTTATAACAGTGATAGCTCGAAAAAAACCACTGCCTTATGCTAAGTTTATTGATGATTCCGAAAAAAATATTATCATTTTTTTTAACACCGATTGAAGGCTCACGCTTTAGATGTTGAGGCAAGATTACAAATACGCGACATCCAGATTGAAATGTGCGTGGTGTGAGAGACAGAAGAACCGAAAAGGTCTAGTTTCCGAAAAATGGTTCTTTTTTGTGTTCCTTCAGGGCATATCGTTCGGTCACAACTGCTGTCTTCTGACATGCTCCGGTGGCCTGATTTAACGCTGCTCTTGTGCGCGGTCTATGCTGCAAAATAAACAAGACATTCTGAAAGCCTCTTGACGTCATGCAAACACCTGCCAGCCTCAGCAGGCAATTACCCTTGAGTTTCAAGCTTTGTAGTTGTCCATTTATTTCAAAAATTATGTGTGAGTCAGGGGGATCGGTGGCAGAGTGGGTTAGCGCACTCTAGCTCGGGGCACGTGGAGCGAAAGCTCGCGCTGCAGAACCCAGAGATCCTGGGTTCAATACCTACCCCTGGCCGTTTCTATCTGGATGAGCATCGTACCGGCGTGCAGTCGTGTATCACTACTGCGTGGTGCACGTTAAAGACCCCAGGTTAGCTGTTGTACCGCACTGGCTTAATTGCTCATCTACAGTTGAGACACCAGACACCCACTGAGGCAGACTAATTTCCGGCAGGAAATTAGCACTGAGTTTTAAGTTTTGTTGTTGTTCATTTGTTTCAGAAATATTATGCGGATCATTACTAACCCGGACTAATAACGTATTTTGAAAAACATTACTTTCGAGCTACGCTTCCAGCTTCAGTTGAAACTGAAACAACATATTTTAAGCTTCTTTTTTTGACATATTGCAGCCCTTGAGGATGTAGGTGGTTGCAATATTCTGCAGATTGATGGTCGTTTTAGTGATTGTTCTTCTCAGGGGAAGCAATTTCTACGGCTTGGTCGATAATTCGAAATACTCTTTTTTGATTCTCTCAAATTGTTTCTTTCTAAGCAAGCAATCAATGAGCCCTTCCCGAAATTCAGTCCGAAGACTTTGATCACTATCATCATCACCTGAAAAATGGCATATGTGCCATACTAATGGCGGTCTTCTGTTTACGGATGAAGGAACAAGTTTAAGATACTCCTAACCTGAGGATTCTAGGCCTATACATTCGAGACGTTAGCACGTTGCGAAGCTGAAATTGAATGAAAGAGCTGCGTAAGCGTTCATTTCTTTAACTCGGGCCCAGTCAATCTGTTAGAAGCCCAGAATACAATTGAAAGCCCCTTGATGTATGAAACTTTATCAAAGCGTCTATCTGGATTCGCACTTCGGTCTGACTGGTTGCATCTTTGTGGCTATCGAGACTGAGAAAGATCATCGAGATAGAATTGTGCAGTGTCTGTCCTGCGTCCGTTCTTTTCCCCGGCTCCAGGGTTAAATTGTCAGCATTGAACCAGCTCGCCTGCACCCTTGCTTTAGTTACATTAGAGCTCATTCTCGTTTGCCGTTGACTTGCGAAAGTGACGGTGCAAGATAAAATACTGAAGGCTACAGGTTTATTGCCGTCATTAGTATGGCAAAAGATAAATCGCCATTTCAGCCACCAGATGGCACGGAGTTTCGGAAAGGATATATTGCGATTTATACGTACTTTGAAAGTACATCATTTTTGTTTGGATCAATTGAATTCCAAGTTGGAGGCGGCTAAAACAACGAACCCGTGTTTGCTTGGGCATTTTCTCAATTCATCTTCCCGAATTCTGAATTATACTAGATTTTGCACGCTTTCTAAGATAACAAGCATTTGACAGGGTTTCTTCTCTATAAAATGTGTTCTATTATGGAAGGCTTATATGAATATGGGCAATATAGAGCTCTGGTATTATTTGCTAACCAACACTTCTTCTTAAGAATGTAAATAGATGTCCCATAACAATATTTGGTTCGTAAAAGAGCTGTATTCCGTATTTGAATATACATGTTATCTAGGGCTGTCAAATAAATATGTGTTGTCAAGATAGTGTTCTACAGATAAATAGGATGACAATGGTTTATTTCTGTTTTGCTAATTTGTAATGAATTATGATTTGTTTTAGAAGTTGATCATAAAGTAATATGTCGTTTTCTCTATACTGAATCCGCCAATTTTATTTTACGAGCAGCATGTAAGATAACTACTTTTAATTTCGTTCCCAAGAAATTTCAATAATAATTTATTACCATGACTTGTTTTAAAAACCTACACCATAAAACCATGATATTTTTCTAAACTTATGAGTTTAGTGTTTTGCGCGTTTTGCAGAGCAATATGGTTAGTGGTATTTGTAATGAGCGCAAATCGTAAAATTTATCAAACTTATGCTGCCAAAACAGAGCGGCGCGCACCCTTTAGGTGTCGCACGCACTCAATAATCCAAAAACAATAATTCAGATTAAGAATACTCCTTGTTTTGCTGTGGTAGCTCAAGGATTTGGTTTTTTAATGTCTATGCGTGAAGCACGCGAAATCTCCGGTCTTCAAAACAAAACTAGCGGCATTTTTTTCTTTAGGTGGAGAAAGAAAAACTTTGAGTAATTCAGCAGTCTCGGTATACCTGAACCTTGAACCGAACATTACCTGGGGAAATCTTAAAAGGGCCATGAAACGATTTTTCTACTTTTTTCCTGTTTAGCTTTCCTCCTCAACTCAGAAATCGCGCACTGTACCGAACAGTTTATGAAGACGGAAAGGAGGGAGAAAGGAGGACGGAGACCACCATTCTCTTCCTAGAAGATTATCCCGTCGCTCAAAACTCGAACAAACGTTGCTTTCCACACTTCGTCCACCCCAAAGCTTACAGTGCTGTGGAAGCTATTTGCTTGTTGGGCCAGCCACACTTTTGCCATGTGAGCACGCTCCCTCGCGCATTCCCACACACAGAGAATGAGGTCACGTGATGAATGAAGGCGTCTGATTGGTCCGGCAAACACATAGCTTCCATCGCGCTGCCAGTTTAGGGATGAAGGGAATAAGTGGTGTCCGGTCTTGTTTGACTTGCGTTTGGGCGGGTGACGCGATTTGGGTTCCGCGGATGTATCACAGTGAAAAGGCAGAGAGCTTTCGTAGGGAAGGAGGTACGAAATAGTCCGCTGTGTTTTAATTTTTTTTTGCTGAAAGTCAGGCTTCTGACTTTCTACCTTCTTTCTTCCGGCCCACTAAACGATATGCTCTTAGTAAAATCATAATCTAAATTCAGTTATCACAGCCTGAAATTTGTTTCATGATCCCTTTAAGGAACACCACCAAAATGTACACCTTGTTTTTAAATAAACTAATTTTTATTGCGGACCCCGATCCCTGTCGAAACGGAAAAAAAAACATAAAATATAATTTGTAACAAATCCCCCCCCTAAAAAAAAGCATTTTTTCTTCCAGCGCAAAAATAAATTACACTATCTCTGAACCCTCAGCCTACGACAAGAAGTATTTCTGACGACCCAGACCAGATGCGACACTTGAAAAAAGAAAGAAACTTTGTGTTATTTAACGGTTACAAGCAATTTTCGGTCATTTTGAATTGGAAAACGTTAGGCGACGGAGTGCACGAATACATGGGTACTGATGGCGTAAACAACAGGAAAAAGTCCCATTTTCTTGTTGAATGTTGATCGAAATCATCTAAACATTTGAGTAAGTCTTTGGCTAGTTGTGAAACCTTGGCATGAGCTCCGGTGGTGCCACATTTGGGCTGAGATTGCGCGTTCGGCGATGTAAAGTTTTTTTTTTATTAATACGTAGCGTATGTTTTGTGGAACATGTTCATAACGACTGAACAAAATTTACCACATATTGGTGGTTTGACAATGGTTAGTGTCTTCCTACCTCTGTATAGACACCATAGCATCTGCCACGAAAAGAAAGCATTATTGTGACTATGATAATTTGTGGTTTTATTTCTCCCCCACAGTGTAAATTTTTAATGCATTATTTTTTATGTCAATGTCTGACTTGTTTAGTGTTATGTCAATGACTTCTTTAATATGGGCACGTCACCTCACAAATCTTTCAGATGCTGTCCTTTAAATATTTGAAAGCATATATTTTTAAAAATTTTACATTTGAATTAAGTCTTTAAACAGTTATAACGTAATCAATGTACTGGTGCAATGATGCGAAAAATACGGGAATATATTTGGGTAAGCACACTGGCTCAAAAGCTTGAAATTACTAGAGGTTTTGGTTAAGATATTAAAAAAATATCTCTGTTCTTATTTTTATAATCATTCTGATCTTGTAATACCTATGTAGATTAGTGTATAATCCTTGATACTACAGTGTTTTAAAATCGCAAAATCTGACACAGCGGTTTCCCGATTCCTTATAATAGTAAGTTTTAAAGTTCGCAATATTTTTTGAGCTTTTTCAACGGCGACGTTACTACCCTCATAGTTAAAGGGGCCCTGCAACAACTTTTCGACTGGTTTTTAATTTGCACCGAACCTAAGCGCACTGAACGCAGTAACTTAATGAAACCTTTCTTTTCGCAAAATTCGCTATATTTTATAAGTATAGAAAAATTAGAATTACAAAAACAAGCAAAAAATAACCTCCTTCACGACGTCGTAGGTCCTGGCTTGAGTGGCCGTGAACTAGAGGAGGGATAGTGAGCTCATCGAGCACTCATGGCTGCCGCACTCCGTGTCGACAGCTCGAGAGGGCGCCACTAAAGCAAGTTTTGAATAGGCTGTATGAAGCGGGCGGCCAGGCCGGCTCGCATTGCATTTGCTGTGAGATTAAAAACTATTTCGGAATAACACTTTATTGGCCACAAACGACAGCAAACACGGGGTAAAGATCAGTACAGATCGGGAGCCACTTCGCGCTGCCATACCGCCAAATGGCCTTTCTACCCTCCGGGACCTATCTACACTCTCCGTTCGTCGGCGCCTCATCCCACTAGCCCTTTCTAATATGCGCCGCATTTTCCGCCGCTTGGTGGCAAGTATGCCGACGGGTCATTTCTTGTTTCCATACTTTATAAACTGCATTTGTTTGACCTGATTGTATACCTGAGACTGGGGCAGAAAGAGGACACAACAGAAGGTAGAAAAAGAGGAGGCAACGTCTCAAACTCAGCTGCAAAGTTTATTTCGTACACGCCTTTTATACCACAATTCCAACGCCGTCTATACAAAAAAAAAGAAAAAAAAACAATTTGACAAGAGGACAATGACATTTGGGTAAACGTTCTCTTATCTCCCTTGACCTCGGCTGCGACACACTCACACAAAGGGCCACATTCTAGCATAACCACCGCCACCCGGCGAACGTAGGTGAATCACTACTTAACACAAAGAAAGGGTTTGACCTTTAAAGATGCGTTTCCTCTAACAACTCAATCAGTCCAGAGAAACAATACTAGACACTGCTAACAGTCGGAACTTGGGGCCATCTCCAAAACTGAGAACGACATTTCCCTCCTACAACGAACCACAATTGGCTAAACACTGCGACTTTCTCGAAGATATCCAAGGATACACATATAAACACTGCTAATAAAAAAAATTTACAAGCGTAGAAATTGTTTACACTCGTTCCCAAACTGCAATGACGCATGACTTATACAGTTGCCAGACTTTTTTATACGAATTGTTTCTTGTACTACACGTTTCATATCATTACGTTCTTTGTGAATTATTTCCGTATCAGACCAGTTGGCGTTACAATTATTACACTCTAGAAGGTGCCTTGCTAACTCGGAATTGGACGCATTGTTTTTCACATTCCATTTGTGTTCCGTCAGTCTATCATTTACGAAATCATTAACTGGTAATGCGCTAAAACGATCATGTACCCATTTCATGAGTCAAGCTTTAAAAAGACAATGGGGAAGACTGGAGGACGCGGGCTATGAGGAAACTTTTCTAAAACGACAACTTTCTATTCAAATCAGAGAAAAGCGGGATGAACCAAGTGTGAGGAACCAACGAGTTGCTATACCGTATTTTCCCGATATTTCCCATAACATAAGAGCGTCGGCGAAATCGTTTGGCGTAGAAACAGTGCTCACATCCGATTTTATGTTATGCAAACTTACACCTTTTGAATCGATAACAGGAAGTTTGCCAGAAGGCACATCGCGAAAAGTCGGTTTCGTGTGAGAATTCTGTGGTTTATGAGATTCCTTTGGAGTGTGGATTTTAAATACGTAGGTCAGACGTCGAGATGTGTAAATGATAGACTCGAACGGAATGTGAAAAACAACGCGTCCAATTCCGAGTTAGCAAGGCACCTCCTAGAGTGTAATAATTGTAAAGCCAACTGGTCTGATACGGAAATAATTCACAAAGAACGTAATGATATGAAACGTGCAGTACAAGAAACAATTCGTATAAAACGTCTGGCAACTGTATAAGTCAGGCGTCATTGCAGTTTGGGAACGAATGTAAACAATTTCTACGCTTGTAAATTTTTTTTTTATATTAGAGGTGTTTATATGTGTTTTCTTGGATATGTTCGAGAAAGCCGCAGTGTTTAGCCAATTGTGGTTTGTTGTAGGAGGGCAATGTCGTTCTCAGTTTTGGAGATGGCCACAAGTTCCGAATGTTAGCAGTGTCTAGTATTGTTTCTTTGGACTGATTGAGTTAGAGGAAACGCATCTTGAAGGTCAAACCCTTTCTTTGTGTTCAGTAGTGATTCACCTACGTTCGCCGGGTGGCGGTGGTTATGCTAGAATATGACCCTTTGTTTGAGTGTTTCGCAGCCGAGGTCAAGGAAGACAAGAGAAGGTTTACCCAAATGTCATTGTCCTCTTGTCAGATTATTTTTTTTTTGTAGAGACGGCGTTGGAATTGTGGTATAAAAGGCGTGTATGAAATAAACTTTGCTGCTGAGTTTGAGACGTTGCCTCCTCTTTTTCTACCTTCTGTTGTGTTCTCTTTCTGCCCCAGTCTCAGGTTTATAATCATGTTCAACTTACACCAGCTCGCCTGCACTCTGACTATTTTTTGCATTTGTTTCTTTTCTGATGTGAAATACTGAACAAAACTACTTTCATTCATTACTAAAACGGTTCGCGACACTTATATTTTGTATCTCGACTAAAAAAAAAAAAAAAAAAACATTTAGCGGCTCTGACCAGTAGTAAGCCCAGGACCAAAAACGTCACATTTTGCGAGCTTTCGGTACCGCGGGTCGCCCTCGTCGGTGGAGGAGGTTTCCGCGTCGTCCGGTTAAAATATGACGCACTAATCTTCAGTTACTCTCTCCGTGTCCCCTTGCTTGCCCGAACCCCAAGAGACGTGGAAACCGCAAAAAAGGCAGACGCTTAAATGTGATTGCAGGGCCCCTTTAAGGACCTTCATTTCTTGAACTACGTCTTCATCTCGAACTTCAAAAACTTTGCGAACCGCGGTGTGCATTATCTTACCTCAACTAGAAAAAAAGAGCAAAAATCGGCCACTATGAGATGAATTACTGTTTAAATTGCCTTCACTAAAGTAAAATCGCCTTCCAAAACCTATTATCTGCATATTACTGATATTAAAAATGCTGTTTCGGAATATTTTTAACGTAGTTAAAAATGAAGAATTTATTTTTGTTTTATTTAAATTACCACCTTAATTATCTTTTAACGGTGTTCACAGTTGTTTGCTCGTTTCAATTTAAAGGGACATTGACAGCGTATTTATACTCTCCAAGGTTTTTATTTGAACATGACCTGACATACATTAATTACCCAGAACGCAATTTGCTGCATAAAATTCGTGTTCTTTTTTCGCCCGAAAAAACAGCCGGTCGGGAATTGGCTGTTTTCAGTCGCGCTCACTCTCTTTTACATGGTTACGTGGCACTCAAACTATTTGCACCAATTATATTGAAACTCGTCGGTCATCAAAGTCCCATATTCAATAATAAAACATCAAAGAATACGAACCTCATTTTCGTGGCCTCCATAAACCTGGAAATACGTTGTTTGACGAACAAAATGTTGCACAGATCACAAGAAGTATTTGTACACGTCATTTTCAATAAGGTGGTGTACCGCAGGCTGGACGACTCGACGGCGGCGCACAACAGACCAACGTTGCAACGGACATGAGGCCGTTACTTCGGAACTGTCGCTCGTGGTACAGGTCAATCGATCTTCAAGCTCGGAACGAGTGAAAGGGATGTAAGCGCAAAACAAACCAGCGACGAACGGTTCACGCAAGTTTGTCGTTGTCGTCGTCTGCTTCACACGCTGGAGAAGAGGAGAAACAAAAACGCGGACTGGTGTAGCCACGTGTCTTCCAACAATAAGTTTCGTGCTTTTAAAAAGAACAGCAAGGCTGGGAACAGTGGCGTACCAACTTGTTTTTGAGTGAGGGGTGTCATGGTTCTAGTGCTCCATGCCATAATGAGAAGAAAGAAGTAGATCAAAAGAGACAGCGGGAGGGTAGAAGAAAAAGAAGAGAGAATGGCCAACGAAACCTGAGGTTCGGTCAGACAACGAGCTCCGCAAGGAGGTCTGTGGCTATGGTCCAGGACTTGCCCGTCTCTTGCTACGCCCAAGCTGGAATGACAACTCTTTAGTTTCCAAGCCCAGGATTCTAGGTGCCTATGGTGAGCTGCACCTTTTCGCGGTTCGTCCACGCAACGAACTATCAGGGGCATTATATGCGAGGGACTGAGGGACGCCTCTTTGCCCGTCATATAACTACATAGTTACACCTACTTATTTTTGTATTTTTTGTTGTAATTATTTTTCTGACTTGGCCTTTGTTTGTATTTGCATTTTGTAAAAGAATGTAGCAAGTTCTCTGCCAGTTGACATTATCTTCATTCCACTTGCGATCAGTCTCGGGTGAACCGTGACAAAGGTGAGCCTGCCAGGATGCTTCTGACATTCTGATGTTATGAAGTCTGAGGCGCGCTGGTGGCAATGAAGAGAATGGTCTACAGACAAACGTTGTGAAAGAGAATCAATCTCAGGATGGCGACGTTTGATGTGAGCAGCCAGTCTCATACTTCACGGGCATTGTATCTTCACTATATCGTAATGTGGCAAAATGACACTTCGTCGAGTGTTAGAAATCGGAGATGGGGTTGGGCTCGAAGGCGTGGCTCTGAATGAATGGTTGAGGACGCTACTTGAGTCAGCAGCTGCAGACTTAAAAGAAGAGCGAAAGTGGGGGCAGGTAACCCAGCAGTGGGAGCGCCAACAAAAAGAGCAGTTATTTATTGCGTCTGCATCGGCACATCAGTGGAGGGAGGAGAGTGCGATGGAATCGGCTCGTCTTCAGGCGGAGTGCAATCACCTCGAAGAGATGATAGCACTTCTGGAAGCTGAGGAGGATGCACAAACAAGTGCTGATAGGGCATGTGATAATTTCTCAGTACAAAGTGAAAGCTCCGGAAGGGGGGAAGCTTTGGAGCCGACAAGTGTCAACGGTTTCAATCCGTTGGTAAAGATTGGCGGCCAGATGAGCGGCTCGGATGCCTATTTTGGAGATTCGAAACTCTATCTTAGAGTGAATAAGGAAGCTGAAGCTTCAGACCCGACGAACCTCGGGGTTCGTCAGAAAAACTATTCAATCCAGTAACTCAAATAACATTTCCTACTTGATGGAACACCCTAATAAAAAATAGGAATGATATTATTTCTATAGCAATTAAGAAATTACGACCTGAAATAATGTGGGGCAAAAACGAGTGAATCGATTTATGAGGACTGTTTCATTGATGTATTTTTCTTTGTTATGTCGGTTTTCTCAATGTTTTCGCTGTTGTTTTATTTTGACTTCTGTAGATGCCACTAGAAAGGGAGCAAGGGGCTCTGTCAAGCAATTCTCACAGCTGTCTTCTTTTTTCTTGTTTCCTCCGTTTATGTATCAAAATGGCAAATAAAGCTCCTTAATGAATAGTTATCATGAAATCAGTAAATGGAAATGATGCCATACCCAACATTCAAACACAGCTATGCTTTTCAGTGCCATGACATCACTGGCCGGCAGGCTCACAGATCGATCAGGTGGTTGAAATATAAACAATGCCGAACATTTCTTTTCGTGCCCTGCTGCTAGAGCGAGCTCGCAAAGCATTCATTTGACGCCATGAAACTATTTGTAATCAGTTAGAAACAAATTCTGAAATCCAAATAGCGAAGCCCTGCCTGCCTCTGACGTGAATTCCTTTTTGTTGTGAGTAGAAACTTGAGCTTAACAAAACAGGGTGAAGACTGCAATTGTAAATTCAGTAACTTCGCAAAAAATACTTTGGCCTAATATTTGGGTTATGAGTTCAGCAATGTTTGTTGGTGTGTTTGGTAAATTTTCAAACAAATCGAAGACCATAATTTTCTTTCTAGATGGATTAAAGAATATTTACTGGCCATTTATTCAGACTCACGTACCGATAATTATCTGAGGAAAATGTTTGCCATTCAGGTCATACAAAAGTAAACCAAGTAAAAACAATACAAAAAAGAAGGAACAAATGTTTGATGAGTAATGCTTATGTTATTAAAAAAGTACCATTGTGTGACTGAACGGCGTCGATTGAGTATGCAGCAGCCATTCAAATTGTCTCGGTGCCAGTAGCAGCCGTTGGAGCTACTTACGCATTCATAGCTTTCCGAGATCCATCCATGGTGGTAGAGTTGAGTAGCGCGAAGAGAGTAGTTTAAGTGACGTCTTTGTTTCAGTGAACAATTCGAAGCTTCAAGCGAAGGTCAGAGTAACGGAACTAACCTATTTAAAATAAACCTTTTGTAAATGTAATTATTTTCCCATGTCGTGCAGTAATCGCGGCAGTCACAACGGCAGCGGTTGTTGTGAATGTGGTGTTTCAGTTGCTGCACATGTGTGGCATACCACCTTCAACGCAAATTTATTCAATGCTTTGAACTTGAAATATGGCAGCTGTTTTGTTTTCTGCAACTGGCATTCCAGGTGCTGAAATGAGTGTAAAGTTTGAAGGACCCCTCTACTCAAATCACTTCATAAACAATAGCGGTAGCTAGAGAGAAACCACTCAGATTATACTTCTTTGTTGAATGATTCGAAAAAAACCTAAAATCATTGGTTTTGTTTTAACAACGAGTAGAAGCGCACGCTTCGTCAATTCAGACTAGATTACAAATACGCGAAATCAGATGGAGAGGCCTGTGGTGTGAGAGGCAGAAAAAACGAAAGGGACTAGTTTCCCAGAAATGATTCTTGTTTATGTTCCTGCAGGGCAGATCGTTCAGTGACATCTGCTGTTTTCTGACATGCTCCGGTGGCCTGATTTATCGCTGCACATGTTCATGGTCTATGTTGCAAAATAAACAGAACATTTCGAGAGCCTTTTGACGTCATGGAAACACGTGCCAGCATTGGCAGTAAATTAAGACTGAGTTTCAAGTTTTGTTGTTGTTCATTTGTTTTAAAAGTATTGTGTGCGTCATTACTAAACCGGCTTAATAACGTACCTTGAAAAACATTACTTTCTAGCTGCGCTTCTACTTCAGTCGAAACTGAAACAGCATAATTTAAGCTGGTTTCTTTGTCATATTGGAGTCCTCGAGGATGTATGTGCTTGCAATCTTCTGCACATTGAGCGCCATTTTAGTGATTTTTCTTCTCAGGTAAATATTTACGCCTTGGTTGATCATTCGAAATACTATTTTAAGAGTGACGTCTTTACTCTAGAACCACTAGACATGTAATCAGGCAAAATTCTCAAATTGTTTATTTCAAAGCAAGTGATCTCTTTCAATTTATGCGTACTCTATAAGTACATTATTTTTGTTTGGATCATTAGAATTTCAAGTTGGAGGCGGCTAAAACAACAACCCTGTGTTTACTTGGGCATTTTCTCAACTCATATTCCCGAAAGCAGAATTATCTTGGGTTTTGCACGCTTTGTGAGATAACAAGCATTTGGTGGGGTTTCCTTACTATACAATTTGATATATTATGGAACTTGCCGGCTTAAATAAATATGGGACAATGCGGCCCTCTGGTATTCTTTCTTAACCAAAGCTTCTTCGTAAGAATATTAAACGATGTCCCATGACAATATTCGGTTCCTAAAATATAGATCTTTCGTATGTGAATCTAAGTTTTATCAAGGACTGTCAAATTAGATAAGTGTTCTCATGATCGTTTTGTGCAGATAAATAGGATGACAATGGTTAATTCTGTTTTACTAATTTGTGATGAATTAAGATTTCTATAGAAGCTGCTATTGAGGTAATGTGACATTTTCTCTTTATTGAATCCGCCAAGTTTATTTTACAAGCAGCGTGTAAAGTAACTACTTTTAATTTTGTTCCCAAAAAAGCTTATGAACAATTTATTACCGTGTTGGTAATTCAAAAACAATAATTCAAATTAATTTCAATTTTAATGTCAATGCGTGAAGCACGCGAAACCTCCGGTCTTCAAAACAAAAACTAACGGCATTTTTTTCCCTTTAGGTGGAGAAAGAAAACCTTCGAGTACTTCAGCTGTCTTGGTATACCTGGACCAGAACCGAACATTATCTGGGGAAATCTCAAGGAGTACCACCAAAATGTACACCTTGTTTCGAAATTAACTAATTTTTATGTTTTTTGTTATACGCTCAGCCCACGACGAGAAGTATTTCTATTGGCCCAAACCATTTGCGAAATTTCAAAAAAAAGAAAACAAAAAAGAACCGTTTATTATTTCAATGTTATTACCTATTTGGGGTCATTTTGAATTGGAAAAGGTTAGGTGACGGAGTCCACGAATACCTAGGTACTAATGACGTTAACAATAGTGAAAAGTTCCCATTTTCCTTTAGAAAGTTTATGAAAATCACTTAAATATTTGATTAAGTCTGTGGTTAGTTCTGAAACCTTGGCATGTGCACCGCTAGCGCCACATTTGGGCTGAGATTGCACGTTCAGCGATGCAGAGCTTTCTTTTTTTATATTTTTAATACGTGGCGAATGTCTTGTGGGATATGTTTATAACGACTAAACAACTAACTTCACATCGTATCGTTCCTTTGACAATGGTTACTGTATTCCTACCTCTGTATAGACACTGTAGCGTCTGCCGAGGAAAGAAAGCATGTTTGCCTTTGTGATAATTTCTGTTTTTGTATTTTCTTTACAGAATGTAAACTTTTTGATCAATTATTTGTTGATGTCTATGCCATATTTGTTTAGTGTTATGTCAATTACATCTTCAACAAGGGCATTATCTCCCTCACAAATGTTTCAGATGCTAACTTTGAGATAATCAGAGCATATAGTGTCTAGAATTTTACATTTGAATTAAATTTTCAAACAGTTATAATGTAATGAATCTACTGGGTGTTCTCGATACAGGACCGGCACAATGCTTTGGAACAATGGTGTGAAAAATACGGCGATATATTTGGGTAAGCACAGTGGCTGAAAAGCGCGAAATTTCTAGAGGTTATGGTTGAGGTAATAAACACCACTCTTTGCTTTTATTTTTAGATTAATTCTGATGTTTTAATACTCATGTAGATTAGTGTATATTCCTTACTACTACACTGTTTTAATATCACAAACTTTGACAGAGCAATTTTCCGATTCTTCTGTAGCACGTTTTAAAGTTCGTAATATTTTGTTTCAGCTTTTACAACGGCGATGTTCCCACCCTCGTGGTTAAAGACCTTGATTTCCTGAATTACGTCTTCGTATCGAACTTCAAAAACTTCGTGGACCGCGGGGTGAGTTATCTTACCCCAACTAGAAAAAAAGGAAAACTTGGACATGGTGAGATGAATTAGTTTCAATTGCCCCCACTAAAATTGAATCGCCTTCCAATATTTATTATCTGCTTATCTCTGATATTAGTAATGCTCTACCAGGTTAAATTTGAAGGAGTGAAAAAATGAAGACTTCACTCTAGTTTTGTTTAAGTATCTTCCTTAATTATCTCTTAACTGTGTACACAGTTCATTGATCGTTTCAATTTAGAGGGACACTGACAGCGTATTTATACTCGCCGAGGTTTTTATTTTAACACGAACTAAAAGAGTCCAATAAACCCAAAACGCAATTTGCTGCTCAAAGTTAGTTTTCTTTCCGCCCGAAAAGAGCCGGTCGAGAATTGGGATGCTTCAGTCGCGATCACTCTCTTTTACATGGTCACGTGACATTCAAACTATCTGCACCAAATACAGTATATTCAAACTCGTGGGTCATCAAGGCCACATATTCAATATTAAAATATCAAGGAATATCAATCGCATTTTCGTGGCATCCGTGAATCTGCAAATACGTTGATCGAGAGGAAAAAATGTTGCACAGATCACAAGGAGTATTTGTACACGTCATTCTCAATATGGCGACGTACCGCTGGCTGGACGACGTTATGGCGGCGCACAACAGACCAACGTTGCAACGGACATGGGGTCGTTACTTCGGAACTGTCGCTCGTGGTACTCCTCAAACGATCTTCAAGGGTAGAGCATTGAGCGGAAGAAATATAAGCGCAAAACAATCGAACCACAAACGGTCCAGGCAACTACGTCGTTGTCCTCGTCTTCTTCACACGCCGGAGAGGAGGAGAAACAAAAACGCGGTCTGGTGTAGCCACGTGACTTCCGGCAATGAGCTTCCGTGTTCTTGTTTAGGTTTTGGTTTGGAGCTGCTGAGATTTTTTGGCTCGATTAAAAATATACCTGGCTCTTTAGCAAAATATTGATCGGTAGTCTCGTGACACCATATTAAATCGGCTGGCAAAAATATAATATTTTTTTTCACGAATGTAATTTTCTCTTTAAAGACTAGCTCTGTTGAGTTCCAACAGTGTCGAGTTAACGGGATATTTAACTTTGAGAACTAGTGTGGGAGGGTTCTACATGTTATACGCAGCTAAGAAATGAAAGTTGTTTACAAATCTTTGTAATACGAAATTAGAGGGCAGCTCTTGACGAGGAAGAGGGAGCGTAGGCCCCTCCTCCTCTTCCGTACCCACCCTCCTTGTCTCCTCCTCCTCCTCCTCTCCTCATCCCCCTCCTCCTCCTCCTCATTTCCTCATCCGCCTCTTCTCCCCTCACCCTGCTCCTCCTCCTCCCCTCCTTCTTCTCCCTCTCCTCCTGCTCTTACTTGCCTCCTCCTCCTTTCATCTTCCTCCTCCTCCTCCTCGTCCTTTTCTTTCCTCCTTCTCCCCTCCTCCTCCTCCTTCTATTCTTCTCCTTCGTACCCCCTCCCTCCTTCTCTTCCGTACCCTCTCCTCCTCCTCCTCTATACCCTCCCCTCCTCCTACAGTTTCCCCGGTAAATTTAGCTGAAAAATTGAAGCCACGTGACATCAACATCAATTCAATTGCCCCGCTAAATTTAGGGGGAGAATGACGTCACATGACTTCTTGTAAGGTCACCCGTGAACAAATGTAGTTTCGAAGCTAGATTTAGCTGTCAAATTGACGTCACGTGACCTCAACACCAATTCAATTTCCCGCTAAATTTAGCGGGGTGGTTACGGCGACGGCTACGGTGACGGCGACACCGCTATAGGCCGTAACGTGCGCCTAAAAGCTGCGCTCTAAACTTAATCATTGTGGAATCTTGCTTTTGACGCCTGTGGCGCTCAACTTCTGTGTCGACTTGAAAAAACAACCCCCCCCCCAACCCGAGGCAGCACACGGTGTTGGGACAATATATGAATTTTACTCGCAAAATAGGGACCAATGATGGTCCAGTTGAGCCCATAGCTTACCAATATTGGCTTTGCCATTGTATACACTTCGAATGATGGCCCTACTTCTCTGTTGGAAAACCAATATTGGAAGAAAACTCGCATAATGATGAAAGTCGTACTGCCAGTTTCTTTGGCGAATCAAAATTGGATGAACAATGGCATAAAATGGGCGACGTTGGCGTATCAGTCCGATTGGCGTGCTAATATTGAATAAACAATGGCATTAAACGGGCAATGTTGCCTCTAAATTCCATTGGCTTGGCAAAATTGGAGAATCATCGGCATAAAATGGTAAATGTTGGCTTGTCACTGCTCTTCGCTTGCCAAAATCGGTAATTGGCCTAACATGGCCGATGTTGGCCTGTCGGTACCATTGACTTGTAAACGTTGAAAGGACAGTTGCAAAAAATGGCCAGTGTTGACTGTCAGTACCATTGACTTGTCAACGTTGAAAGGACAGTTGCAAAAAATGGCCAGTGTTGACTGTCAGTACCATTGACTTGTCAACGTTGAAGGACAGTTGCAAAAAATGGCCAATGTTGACCTGTCAGCAACGTTATAAAACACTCAGTTGGGAAATCACCTTGAAACTCGGACCGCTCGCGTCAACAGAGTCCAAACTAAATAAGATATCAGCGCCACCCTTTAGCAACTAGTGAAAACATGAAAGTTGATTTATATTGCTACTGCGAAATGGCAATGCGAGATGGCGCCACCGGCCTTTACGCGACTCCACCTGAACCGATACATGCAGACGTGACGTTCCCGGAGTGGCTGCTCCGGAAGAAATGGCGGCGTTGCGATCGCCATTAGTTCGGTTCCTGAGTACGGATCGAAGCCACTTTTTCAAAGCAGGCTCTATGGCAGTTTGCCAACTGAGTTGTTCTAGTCACGCTGCCTGTCAGTATCATTGGCTTGTCAACATTGATAAAGCACTGGCATAAAATGGTGACTGTTGTCTTCCCAGTACCCTCCGTTCGTAAACATAGCAAGTGGGTTATAACATATGCAGAGTGCAAGTTCGTCTGCTTTTTGCAAAGGGGCTAATTGCGATGATGTCGGAACGCCGAGTTATTATTGGTTGATTTGAAAAACAAAATAGTGGATAGACCTCAATGCAACTAGCATTGAAGTCGACCCCCACCCATCCAATCAAAGCCAATCAGAGCTCGGCGCCGTGCTGAAGTCACCGCAACTCCTGTGCAACAAGCAGACGACTTGCTCTCCGCATAAGCTGGTAAATATTGGCCGGTCATGAAAATATTGGCACGTGTTGCGTAAAATCACGAGTACTGGGCGCACTTTCACGCATGACTCGTAACTTCCACAGTTACTGGTGCACCGCGCCCACTTTACTCTCTAGCGTTAGAAAGGTTGGAAATTTCTTCGAATGTATGCAATTCCCTGGGCCTTAGTCGAAACGTTATGCGGATAGCAAGTTGTCTGCTTTTGTGCAGGGGTTCCGGTGACGTCAGAACCCCGCCGAGCTCCGATTGACTTTGATTGAAAGGATAGTGAGTAGACCTCAATGCTCTAGATGCCTTGAGGCCTGCCCACTAATCTTTTCAATCAGCCAATAAGAGCTCGGCGTTCTGACATCATCGCAACCCCATGTGCATGAAGCAGACCAACTTGCGCTCTCCGCATAGGTTAGAGTATCAGCAACAGCGCTTAGTAACAGTTGTGCATGATCAATACCTGGAAGATAAGGCCGCTGCGCATGTCGTCACTGCTAGTGGACCCGCAACCCGCCCCAAGCGGAAAGCACGCTGAAGCTTGACGAGAATCGACCAAAAGTGGCAGACGCGTCCGTCTCGGCGTAGACGCGTGCTAGGATCGCGCTCGGTGTGGGACGCTGCGAGGCAAGCTCTTGGCGACGCTGACGCGAGCTAGGCGTCACTGCACGAATCGAAAAGATGCGCAGCTGAGGCGGCTCCGCGCTGTTGCGCAATGAGATGTGCTCGTTCTGGGAGGAAACCACGGCGACCAGCTTTTTGAGAAACGATGCATTTTGACTGGCCAAACCTGCTCTCCACAAAACCAATAACAAACAGTTACCTTACACGTTGTAGAAAGAATAAAATAAAAATGGGTGCGAGACAAAGACGGGCACATTCTTTAAACGCACAGCATCATTTATTTGCCATGGCGTACGATCGCCAGTCGCTTTTTTTAGGGAACGATGATAAATACAATATGCAACAGAACGTCCAAGTGGGCAAGTTGGTACGTGATTGCTATACTTAAAAGCGCAAAAAAAGAATCAACAGAATATAAAAGGAGAAGTGAACACACGGGGCGCTACTGGCAACTGGATTTTATGTGAAAATCACGAACATATATGCACACACAAATATACCTCACTCGAAATGGATCTGAACTCCTTATCTGATAAAACGAATGACGACACACTGAAGCTGCCGTCACCCTCCTTTACATTGATGGAGTGTGCCACAAAACAAAAAGTATTTTTTTTTAAATCTTTTGGTTTCATTTTCGTTTGAAAACTGTGTTTTATCTAGCACAGAACCACACGGGCACCTATTACAGTGGACGTCAATGTTTTCCGAAGGAGACCGCTTTACACAAAATTGACGCCGTCGCAGCCTTTCATGAATGCAACTGCCTGTCTGCTCTATGTAGCATCACCCCCATGTCGTTGGTATTTCGCAGACTACCGATGCTGGCGCATGCTACGTATTTGTCCGCATATTTGCTGTGCACATGCTCTCCTTGACTGTATTCTTGCTTACTTGGGGGCATACGCTAGATATCTTCAGTGGTGCTGTGAATACCACGGGAACGACAAAGTGGCCGGCCATCTTCGTGAGATTGTGTGACAACCTATGAATATCATGGCAATAACACCCTTTTAAGATTTCTTTTGTTTTGTGAACATTCAATTTATTACCGTTATTTATTTTTTTTTAATTTTGACATGCGGTTTATAGCAGTTTCTACCAGATTGCTTTCCGTATACCAGATTACCATATACACAAGCAGATCCAATTGGACAATTCGGGAGATTGAAGACAAGAGAGAAAAGGCCCGCCGACCTCCACATAGCGGGTTGCACTGATTTTTTATTTTTCTTCAATCGATAATTTTTTTATTAAATGTATTTATTGACCGTTCCTTCTGCTCGTTAATTTGCATCGCATATTTCTATATCTTACTGTATGTAATAATCACTTGAGACTTTTTCTCAAGACGCGACAAAAATGCGTCCATATACGTAAATGAACTCTTGGGCTAACGGAAGCAAATTATAATAAACGGCACATGTGAGGAAACTTGTTTCACTTCAGTTTTTCTTTTCGGATGTTCCTCGTGTTCAGTAGCATGCGTGCTCAAAATGACTGCCCCGGAATAGTACAGCCCATGGTTAAGGAAGGATGTCGGAATTTATATAGCCAGTGGATAGGTTTGGGGGCCAATATTGAATAAGCCAATGATTAAACTTGGATGTCAATATTGGTTGTTAAACGGTCAACCGACGGTGGTTCAATGATTGCTTGGTTAGCGGTTCATTAGTGGACCAACCTTGGTGGAAGTGGTGGCTTTAATGGCGGTCTAACGATGATACGAGTAATGGTCCTATATTGGCTCATATATTGGCAGAATCGTTTGGTTCTACATTGGAAGATAGTCAATGGTGCAACGTTGAATCGGGTCGCACTTTCGCGAAATCATGCTTTACGCCATTATTGGAGGCAATATTTACCAGTGGTGAGCCGATGTAGCTCGCAAACTGGTGTACGGCTTCGGTCACGTGGCACAAAGTGTCCGGGTTGTTACGTGATCTACAACGCGCATGCGTGTGGCGCAGAGCGTCCTAGGCATCGAAGCAGCCTCTGCTGACTGCTGGCACGTCGTCGCTGCAGCGGCTACGCGCGCGCGTTCAGGCAAGCAACCAAAAAATTAAATTCAATACGGCTATCGTCGCCAATCCGAACAGAGAGAATGAGCACTGTACGTCTCAACGGATGGGACTAACCTATTGTAGCCGTCACGTGTCCCGTGTTCTCCGAATTCTCGCCGAGCTTGCACTGCATGGCAAACGCATGTTCCGCAGAAACAAGCTATAGGGACCGCGAAGATTACTGGCGCTGTTTTCGCTATTTGTGGGCTACCTAGAAGAAATGAAAAGAAAGCAAGTTCTATTATGTCTATGGTTGCGCTGTCATTTGCCGTACATGACAGATTTTGTTGACTCAACCGCTTCCTTCTGGTATGCGTTGGAAATTTAATTCATCATTTAAGCGAGGTTCACTCGATTCAACTAGCCTTTACGGGGATTTTTAGGTCGGGTGGCTTGGCGACGTGCCTGTGCTGTTGGCGCGGTGTTTACATTTGAAAATAATTAGCTTGGTTTGATGAACCTGCACCTCCTGCACCGGTTGCAAAAAACGTTTAGGCGGCGTGCTTCCGGTATGTGTGCTGAAATACGATCGAAAGTACGCCACCCTGCACTTTTCTGCACCGGTGCAGCAGGATGCTGAAGTAAATCGAACGAAGTTAATGTTTCTGACAGAGTTCGGTCAACGCTTTGCGGGGGTGTCTTTTTTTCTTTTATCTTTGCTGTCCGTGTAGGCGGCTATATGGTGCTGTTTTCTAGGGAATATACCCAGCTGCGTTTAAGATTTGGCGTCGTCTTGTCTATTTTTTTTATATCCTTAGATTACTATATCACAACATGATATATGTACACTTTCAATATTATATAACATAGCTGAATTGGCATTTCTTCTGCAATAGCACAAATCAGCCAAATCTCATTCAATGACAGTTTAGTGGGATTCAAGCGATTACTATATTTTCAATCTGAATCAAAAGAAAAATTTCGCGTCAACAAGTTACATATTTTTAATGAATTTTTAATCAATCACTGGAAGCTGGGTCATGAGAGATTAACTAGGTTTTACTAGAATGCATGCATTTTTTTGTCTTTTTAATTTAACTCATGGCACTATAAGAAGTGAAAACGCAATTTTACTTGACGTGTTCTCAATTTTGTTTTTATGTTTAGATTGTGAAACATTGTAAAATAACGCGAATGCCCGCATTAGTAACCATATCAAAAAGGTTGGCAGACAGCACATATGTACATATTACGTGTTAAATCGAAATTGTTAATAATGATATTGTTTTTTACCGAAAGTAAACATCGCATTAGACTCATTTCAACGAGGCAAACGAATAAGATGGTGGCGTTCTTTAAGGAACAACGACTTTTTATTATTTTTTGTAGTTATTAGCTTACGCCAGATACGTTTTATTTTTTGTATTACTTTCACAAATATATCTAGACTGATAACTTTTATTCGAGTTCTCACGACTCAAAATAACGTTAAAAGATTATATGAACAGTTGATTCGGTTAATTTCGAGACGCTTTCTTATGTTCGAAATTTAGAGAGGAATACATAGTACAACTGTTCTTACAGATTACAATGAGGACGGATCAGGAGCATTCGTTTCTCGGACAGTCTATGATTCATGCCAAGGATCCCCAATGGCGATTTCTCCGAAGTGTCTCATCAAGGGAGTTCACTTCGCACAAACTTAAACAGGTGACTAAAAGGAATGATTCCTAGCCTTGCTACCATTACGAGCAAATACCAAGTAAGTGTCCGCAGTATTAGAAATTTCGACACTACAAGAACCATCATCCTAAAATAACTCGAGAAAATGCTAAATATTGCAAGAAAGAAGTGGAACGGCCAAAAGGCACCGGCCCGGCAACCTCGCGCTCGGCAAAAACTCTTCTTTTAATGATATATCACCATCGACATCCATCTTGTATTTATTTCGGCGTTCATTATATCATATCTTACCAGCACCTCAACACTTAGTGGAGGTGCCGTCTATCATTCGCTTAGAGACGGTTACTGACTTGCCGTCTTTTTCAATCCGCAGATGATGCCACACCTCGTTGAGCAAGGAGACGTCTTCGTGGATATAGTGCGTAAACTTGCCAATGGTGGAAGGCGGAAATCAATGAATGACGCATTCCAAGCTCTTGCAATGGACTTCGCATGTCGGGCCGCCTTCGGAATGGATACCGACTTGCAGCATAACAGGAAATGTCCGTTCTATATCAAAGCCGATGGCGTCATTCCCAGGAATGATGAAAGGCCCTTTACACGCGATTGCACGTAATTTTTTTTCTTCAGCCTGAAAAAAAATTTCGTCACACGTTACCTTATTCTCTCCAGCAGTGCTCTGCTTCTCGCTATTTAACACAACTTAAACTAAGACTCCTGCATTTCAAACTTTACCGACTTGAGAGTAGAACATTTGTTAATGCGTTTATATTTTTTGACAGAATGCACGACAACTTTCGGAAATTTCATGAAACCCTTCTTTTGGCTGAATAAAATAATGGGGACTTTCACCATGAAAATATTTGCCGAAGAGATGAAGAAGGTTGTGAGACTCAGAACACAAAATCCTTCGGTATGCTCATTTTTCTATTCAAAATAAACTCGTATTTCATTACGCCTTGTTCATCCTTAAAACAAAGACGCAAATATCTGCGTACGGTATTGAAAATAGCACGTTTATAAAAATTGCTTTGCACTAGTTTCGTGTTTTGTGTGTTAAGCGATTACTTGTTTTTTTAATATCTTACTTAAGCTTAAAACGAATTTTCACTTTGTTTTGCATTCATTGCAAACGTTTGCTATTGAACCCTTAGAGTTATACTAGCAATTGTAATAAACTATTTTTGGAAATTCTAAACATGTAAGAATGCGAATCAGAAGCAGATAATTAACCCATCCCACCAACAACAATCTACTTCATTGTCCCTGGCAGTAACAAGTGAGTCGATCAGAACTGTCAGTCTTCCATCTACTTACTTGTTTGTAGTTCGAAGTTTGAACGCCCGAATTATGAAAACTGTCAGTTTTCGAATTTCTAGCTTTCTTTGCTCCATTTCAAAATAACGCAAATGTTCTACCAACAAGGGGTGGGGACATTTTCAAATGTTTATACCTTTCTGAAATTACTGCTCGAACAATTTACACTACATTAAGATAATAGCATCTTTTACAAACGTTCCCATTATTAACAACTCGTCGTTGCTTCGTTGATTCAGGGCTGAACTTTGCGTTAGTTTGATGTCTGTATACTTCAAGTAGCTTAATCCGTGTATGTGTGCAATTTCTCTGCACCCGAGTATGATATTTACACAACACTTGCTTAAGACAAACTGTATTTTTCAGACACAAAGACACGATATGCTGCAGAATCTGCTGGAAGCACAAGTGCATACCAATGCGTCTTTCTGATGAATTTGGATTAAAAAAGTTCCCGGACTCAAAGGGTAAAACGTTTAGCTCAGCACTGTTTTTATAATGGAGTATATATTTGTTTTTAATTCGCGCGTATTGAATGAACCAATGAACTAGAAATTATGAGTAGTGCACTTTGTAGTTTAATCCCAGGTATTTTCATGTACTATCAGAAATACTTTTTAGAGAAAGCTAGAACACTGCCCTGTGAGGGTAGCAGTGTTGGATTGTCGACTCACGAGTGAAGTCTTTTCGAACTGGTACAGTTCAAATGTGATCACAATACTAAAAAGAGATTAAGAACGACGTAAGCAATTATAGGCCTATCTCTGTCTTTCCGGTATTCTCAAAGGGCTTAGAAAAATATCATACATATTCGTGTATCTCAGTTTTTGGATAAGCACCAAATAATTACTAATGCTCAGTTCGGCTTTCGGAAAAAATCGATCAACAGAACTTGCATTGCTTGAACAAAAAGAATTTATGTTACGGAGTTTTGAGATAAAGAAATTGGCCCTTGGCATTTTTTTTTTGTTGATTTTGCAAAGGCGTTTGATTATAGAACTCTCAATTTACTGCTAGAAAAGCTCGATATTTACGGAATTCGAGGTCAAGCACTTCTCTTGCTTAAATCATATTTAGGTCACCGTTCAACAAAGAGAATTATATCCGGTGTACTACTGGGAAGCATCTTAGGTCCGTTATTGTTTAATATATACATTAATGATATTGTAAACATAAATCCACTGACCAAATTTGTAATATACGTGGATGACACGAGCCTCTTCTTTTCTGGCGAGACAGGCGACGAGCTTATCAGCTGCGCCAAACGTGGACCCTAACAGCGTTGCAAAAATGGTCCTCAGATAGCGCGCTAAACATCAATGCGAGTAAAACGAAGGCTATCATCTTTCGGCCTAAAATAAAATAAAAGATGTTTCTACAACTAAGACTCTTTGTCCTAAATACAAAGTATATATAAATATTGTAGATAATTTTAAGAGTTTAGGTGTAATTTTCAATCAGTAGTTATCTTGGGATAATCATGTAAATGATTTACGCACTAGATTGTCAAAGGCCATTGGACTAGTCTCTCGTAACCGTTTTATTCTACCGAGAAATGTTAAGTTTCTTTTTTACCAGACTTTATTCATTTCTCACCTGAAATATTGTTCTCTAGTTTGGGGCACAACCACCCGCATAAATCTCAAATAAATACTCCTATTGCAAAAACAATATGTGCGTCTCATTGAGAATGTTTCTTACGACTCTAGTACGCAGGGTCTGTTCATAAAAACATAGTATACGTCCTGTTTACAACATGTACAAGTACAAACTCGCGATCAGTTTTAAGTTAGAAAAGAAAAGAAATGGGGATAGTTTAGTAAACCTTGTGGAGCTAAAAGAACATGCAACTTCCTACTCAACTCGGTCGGCGGAACATTCGACTGCACCACTGTGTGCATAACAACTATTCAATGCAATCACTCAAATGCACACTTCCTACTATATTGAACACCCTAATAAAAATAACATTGATATTACTTCTATTGCGATTCAGGAATTACGAACTGAACTAATGTGGGCCGAAAACGAATGAACCGACTTATGAGACCTGTTTGATTTTTGTATTTTACTTTGTTATGTCGCTTGTCTCAGTGTTTTTCGCTGTTGCTTTGTTTTGACTTCTGTATATGCCACAATAGAAGGGAGCAAGGGACTCCGTCAAGCTACACTCTAAGAAAAAAGGGGGTGTAGACGTTACGCCCCTTGTCCCATATACGACACCCCAAAACTTCGATTCGACGTACAGAGCGCTGACGTCAGACTGACTGCCCCGACTTTTGCGTGAGGGTTGATGGCGGTGCGATGCTAACATATTAAAACGCTAAAGTACGTATGAAACTCTACAGGAAAAACGCACACAGGTTTTGCAATGAAGTCTAGAAAATCCCGATAACTTTTTATGCAGTCAGTCACACTTACATTAACTATTTTAATGAGTTCTACAACTCGGATATCAAGCCGCTCGTGAAATATCGTAGCGTCGGTACAACCCCAGTGCGCTGTACATCCAACTAAAGTTTTTGGGGTGTCGTATATGGGACAAGGGGTGTAACGTCTACACCCCTCTTTTTGGAGTGTATTCTCACAGCTTTTTTTCCTTGTTTCTTCCATTTATGCATCAAAATAGAAAATAAAGTCCCTTAATAATAATAATAATAATATATTATTATTATTATTATTATTTTGTTTAACTACAAGTTTTAACAACGTTTTTTTATATTTCTTGTGATAAAAGTTTTAAGAACTAACATTAAGAGATCAAGAAGGTTCTCTTTTTTAGCGAAACTAACAAGTCAGACAATTTCTTCTTACTGGTTAATTTGAGATATTATAAAAAAAAAAAAACCATTGTAATTTGTGGGGCAGCCTACTTACGAGTAACCAAGGTCTTAGCGGGGCAATTAAATGTTTAATATTGAAATATTTTACCAGCTGGTGACCTTCAAAACCCTCGACGCCCGACTGAAGAGGAGGTTGTTTTACTGTCAACTGTTCTTTTTTTGGGAAGGTAAGTCATAACTATAATATATCTGAATCTTAACACTCATTTGTAAAGTACCATTTAACTTCGGCACAGTTAAAGATCAAATCAGATCACGGCAATGTTTCTGTAGCTGTTGATGTTAAGACAGAGCTCGGAATGAAATAATGGCAACTTAACCCAACAGGCATTGACATTCTTTAAAATTCAAAACTTAATGCCAACGTTAAAGGGTACTGATGCAAACTTAAAATATACCTCTCACGCTCAGAAATAAGTTAAACCATGATCAACTCTATCTGCTAATGACAATCGCGTACTTGTATTTCAAACGGATGGCTGTATTTTTCGTTCTAAATGTTCAATTCTGGCGAGCGCTTCGAAATCAGCCATTAAAGAGCGCGGTTCGTCTCGGGATATCCGTTACGGCCGCAACTTGCCGCAGCGTCATCGGTTTCGCTATTGCCAAGCGTACCGTAGTTACGAGCGTGGCTACTTGTTGGCGTCAAAGCCGTAACTACCTCTAACAGCGCTGAATGGATTTTCTAAACGAGTACCGCCAAGGTGGCGCATGCTGGGACGCACTTAAGCCAAAAATGGCGTGGCGTCGCACCCAATGTAGTTTGTCGCGCCGGCGCGGCGCCGCAATCTACAGGCAGACCAATAGGAGCGTGCTCGCAAACGGCGGCGCGTCACCGGCAGCCACAGCAGGCCAATAGGAGCGCGCGCGTCACGATGTCGGATGCACCACGAGCCCAAAATAGCGACGCGTCGCCGGCATCCAGTAGGAGCGCCCGCGGCACTATTCAAACGATGGCGGTACTTCGATAAATCAGAATATGCAGCGCTTTTAACTACCTCGCTAAGTCAGAGAGCCCGAGGGCTGTAACATATCATCGGGAGACTGCCGAGCCGGCGGAGTCGTGCACGCTATATGACCACACGTAGTGCGTCGTCAGCTCCGCGACTTGGTCGATATGGCGACATCGACAATGTCGGTTTCGGGTGCGGGCTCGCTGCTCTTTGAACGAGACGACATCGTCGCGAGGCGGCTAAGGTACTTCTGTTTTCTCGCACGATACGAGATGCTGGTAGATTTTCTACCTCATGTTGTCGAAGATGACGGCAAGATCATGTGTGATATTAGTAGGACGAGGCAATTGCTGCTTACCTGATTTACGACCGACTGATCACAACGACCAGACTGGGCGAGGGCGCCAGCTTTACGGATAAATAAATATCACTTTGAAGGCGCTACACCATTTGGCATCCTTCATTTATTAGAGCGAGCAGGAAAACAGGCCGAGCCCGGTGAGGCAGCGCGGGGTTGGCATCGCTTAAGTGTTTCACGCAGCGTATTGCAGAGATAGTGATGTGACCGCATCATCATCAAGCCACCGCGCAGGAACGCGTACACCACGACTATTTTGCGACATTCCTTGTCACAAGGGCGATCGCTAAACGAACGAAGGGAAGGCATCGGCGCAGAGGATGCTTGCGCTGGTCTCGACGGGACGCGATTTTTCAAGCGAACTCACAGAGCACAGAGAACATCACTGTACAATTCTCACATCGTCACAAGAAAAGTACCACGAGAAAACTCTCCGCATCGCCAATATTTTACAACGCGACCTGTCTCAATGGCTAACACTGTACGAATAAAGAGAAGCGATCAGCACCGGTTTCTTCGGTTTCGTACGTCTCGTCCAACGAGGCTTACGCGATCGTCCACGCGGAGGCATTAAGCACTTCGACGGCGACTAAGTTGGACGGAGAGACGATCGCTGAATTCTCACATCGTCAAACAAAAACTACCGCGCAAAGAAACAGATATACCGGCACACCTCTGGGACGTGAACCCGGGTTACTTCGAGAAGTCGGTGTCCCTCGGCGAGAATGACGTTGAAAACAGCACGCACCATGTTGAAAAAGATTGTTCATCAGCCCCTTACGTCAGTGACGTCAAAGAATCAGTGAAAGCGATTGGCTGGCGGAGGGAATGGAAGGGGACCAACTGTGCTTTGGCTTTCTTCACAAAGTCTTTGGTATAACGTTCTGGCCTAGGTAATGTGTACTAGTGAGTGTACTTCCTATATGGTGGCGCTGCCGTTAGAGGCCGATGGCGTCACGACATTTTATTGAAGCTTCATAACCAACAACCGGGTGGGTTTTGGTCATCGTTTTATTCAGTTTAAAATATGTTTTCTTGAGTTTTCCAACAAACAGTTGATGTTTCTGAGGTTCTACTGCTGCCTGCGTCATGTTGAAGCAAAGAAATGAGCTCTCGAAGTTTATTTCCGCACCCATTTAATGCGCACGAAGTTGAACAAACCCAAGAAATGCTTGGATTGAAACTCTGGGGGATGTACCTGAAAATTAATTATCAGCTGTTAATGTAATGCGCACTGTTTCTCGGAACTATAACTACAAATGTTGGTAACTCCGTAGTTTCTTACTTAGTGGTTTCCTTCTGTGTCCTAAAGCTTGAATGAACGTCACGGCGGATCCCTCCTTTATGAAAAGAATATCTATGACAGGGGTCAGGCGGACGTTTCTTTTAAAGTTATCTAACTCACCACTATCGAAATCAACTCAATTTATTAACAATTCACCCTGTAAAAATAATTTATATCTGCCCGACAAACACAGAAATATTAGTATTACATAACTTTTTTTATGCAGACTGGGGTATCTCCTAAATTCAGAATACTTAACAATCTCTCAAATGGAATGTTGCGAATATTTTTGAACAATGAGGCCACTTATTTTCAAAAGGATACCCCGTTAAATACATTCTATATCTCGTCTAACGTATTTCAATTCCTGTAGTTTTCAGACCTCGTCGGTAACACTAAGCTTCATGTCGTTGTTGCTCGCCATGCATCCGGAAATTCAAGAAAAAGTAAGGCAGGAAGTAAAGGCTGCCATCGCAAATTCGGTAATGATATCTTTTGTTTCCACTCAATATTCAAAACAGTCGATATCTAATTCTCTTAAATAGATTATAGTAGCTGCGTCACTGTTTTAACCTCATAATTTTTTGTAAAAATAAATGTGTTTGGTATGTGTCTGAGGTATCATTTCGCATTTTATTTCAGTTTTATATATCTGGGGACTTTACAACTGTACTCGTTGACAGGTTAAGAGTAAAGTGAAAGCTCCTCCCACCTCTTTCCACTTTAGTTGAGTGAACGCTGGAGAGAAGGCGACCTCCTCTCCAGTGCTCCCTCTGCTAAAGTGGAAAGAGGTGGGAGGAGCTTCCACTTTACTCTTAAGCTGTCAAGGACAATAGCCTATAATTACGAAAGATATCATGCTTTATGTCACATTTATTTTAATAATCGACATATATGCTGTGTAGAATTCTTTCCTAACGAACACGGAACACATAAATGCCTATCTGTAACAATCTTACCATCTTAAATTCAGTTTGCAATGTTGCCAATACACAGTTGTATTTCCCTCTCGGTTAAAAAACTAATAATGAAGGCTAACATAGAAAGTTCTGCGATCATGTCACGAAAGTTAATATCATATTTTACATTATTGAAAATTATTATTCTCTGATTAAAAAAAAAGATTTTGCTGAAAGCATCACTTTATTTTGTGGCTGACGTTTTAATAAACTATTGTCATCTTCAAATTCCCGAACAATTTGTATCTCAAAGAAAACCACTGCTACCCTGAGCGTTTCCAGAGGCTCGTTTTCAAGTTTGCCTGTAAGAACCGCTGTGTTTTATTTTAGGTTCAGTTTATAAGTGAAAATATTAATTCTCCAGCCTTATTGGATTCAGCTTAATGAATTCATTAAGGCTGAATCCAATAAGACTGAGTCTCATCTACTAATGAGACTGAGTCCACTTCCTAACTTTTGTTATTTTTCATGTTATGTTGCTCCTCCTCTGGTTTTGCTACGCGCATGTGCGTAGCAAAACTCGTGTCGCAAATAATCCAGCGTCGGCGTCGGCGTCGGTGGGATTAAAAAATCCCGTAATGCAACGCGCGCTGCCACGTGTCACGTCACATGTGGCTGTGATGTAATTACCCTATCGACCCGCTAATTTTGTCAGTAAAATTTTCGGCTAAATTTAGCAGAAACTTTTCCCTCCAAATCTAGCGGAAAACTTTCCCGCCAAATTTAGCGTAAACTTTTCCCGCCAAGTTTAGCGAAATATCTTGGCGCCAGATTTGTCGAAACATTTTTCCTAAAAATTTGGCGGGAGAATTCCAACGAAAAACGTGACGTCATGTGATGTCACGTCATATGTGACGCTACCAACTAGACCACGCACACGCGCTTGGACGGCTAGGCAACGAGCACTGGTTTAATGAGAAGGATTAGCGAATGTGGCACAAGTTTTTTATTTTTAAATTATAAATGCATTTTTATCGGGTGTCATTTTGCACCTATGTATAAGCATCGCAGTTTATAACTTTTTTACAGGAAACGTTTTGTAACTTATATACTTTTTTTAAAAAGTAAAATGCACTTTATTATGACAGGCAAGTTAATTTGTTTCGTTACTGCAACTTTAGTTTAAATGTGCATTTCGCTCTATTTATCGCAGTTGCCCAAATTGAAATAAAAGAATAAAGAAATGTTTTGCTGTTGATGTTCATAGTGTCTGCCATACTTTGTATATGCACTATTGTAGTGTGATCTCTCGCACCTTTTGTTATCCTCTTTGCCGCTTCTAGTGCCGGTCCTGAAAAGGGGAGGGGGGGGGGCGGGGAACTCAAACTACTCGATGACCAAGGATACCCTATCTTTAAATTCTTTCAACAGGGATGTTTGGATTACGACACTGTGACGAAGGAACTAAAGTACACGAGGCAGGTTATGTACGAGACACTGCGTTTGTTTCCACCTTCAATTACGTAAGTTCCCACCTATTGTCTACAGCAACGGTGTCCAAACGTATTGGCCAATGGGCAGGATTGGGAATCTGTCGCTGTCGTGAGGGCGGGAAAACAAATAAGCATATTTAAATAGGGCAAACAATAAATAGATAATTCTAGATAAGCATAAAAACACAAAATTTAAAGTTAAAGTAAAACGTGAGCAAAAAAAATCTAAGCTGGATGGATACATATACTTTGTTCTGAAAATGATCATTATTTAGATCATTAGGACGCATAGCGCATAAGAACTTTTGAGCGTTCGCACAGGAGAGAGGATTAAAGAGAATGTTGTAACTAATGCTGGCCGTACGCGATAGATGCGACAAAGAACGCTAAGCACTATATATCTACAGATAGTTCCTGAGAAAAGAGAATCGTGTTTTTAGGCCCGGGTGAATAAACTTAAAGTCGTAGAAAGCTCGTACTTCGTGAGAAGGGGACGCGATAAACCTATAAAAAGTAAGAAAGACAATGCGAGGGGGAAAAAGGTGCCCCCAAAAAAGTCGTTGTTTAAAGAAGGTTGCTCCTGTCCGCCTCAGCTTTCCTAGTTAACGCCATTTTCCCCTCGCACTGTCTTTCTTACGTTGTGTCTGACTATAGCGGTTGGGACAGAACTCAAAAGTTTGAGAATAAGCGACGTCAACTAAATCAACAAAAAAAAGAGAGAAAAATTAAATTTATCTACGAGACGACGTCCACCTAAGCTTCAACACAGAACTTGACAGTGTGTATGGTTGTGGGATTTCTATCGGTGGAAAACTCGTGTCAGTAAGATAACGTCGGGGCTTCAATCCAAGCTGTAAATGTGGTTGGCCAGCGAAGCTGTGGTATCACCTGGAACCATTGCCCTCTGCTCTATACCAAATGATTAACGAAGGAAAAGTAAATGCACTGTTCCAAAACTTTAATATATCCAGGGTGTTTCACGTAAGTGACAAAAACTCCTAAAGTTGGTGTATTCGAGGGAAAAGGATAATTTTCCCGGAACCGCACTACTCGTGGCGGCGGACGTCAAAAAATGCGCGATACTTACTAATTATTTCGCTAATTAACTAAAATGACTAATTAACTTTTAAATGAGTGAAAAGAGACATGTGGTTCCAATAAGGGCCCGTTCATACAATTGCGACTCCTTAGAACCGAGCGCGCTAAAACCTCTTAAAATCTCTTATGACGGGAGAGCACATTGACACGCTGGCGCCATCTATGCGGTCACCCTGGAACTGCATTTCACTAGAGCGAAGGTTTGGTGGTATTTGCGAGGTTAAATGTACGTACTACTTATGAGAAATGTTCGTTCATATTATTGACAAAAGTTTTCCAGGCCAAGAAAAAAGACTGATGGCCCAAAGAAGTTGAAAATATATGAGACCGCCCAGTGTTCCAATGTTACCTGATAGGTGGTGCCAGTGTGTCCTCTCGTCAAAAGAGATTTTAAGAGGCTCCAAAAAACTCGGTTTTAAGAAGTCGCGAGTGTGTGAACGGGCCTTTAGAAACTTGCTGAGCGTCATTAAAAACCGCAAATCAGTCATTTTCACCAAAACTTTTATCTCATGAGAAGCGTAGTAGTGAACTAAATGTACAGTCAGCACGGAATGAAACCCGAACGCCGGAACGAGTGGCCATCGATACAGGCTGCTCCACCTGGAGGGCCCCTGAGGACTAATGAAAATGCACCTGGGTGCGAGGGTGCGGGTCCTACTAAGATGTCCCCAACCCTCGCGCGGGGCGTCTGGGACTTCCGCGTTCCACCGGTGGCGCGCTGTAAGCGCCGTCACTTGGGGCGCTTTTCTGTCGCCGCACTGTCGCCCGGTCGACACCGGGCGGCCGCTTAACCTGACTATGGCTCTTTACGATAGGCCCTGTTCAGACAGGGTGATGAATTTATTCCGCTCCGGAATTGATACGCCTGGCATATCGGTGGTTACCAAAGAGAGCGTCATCAACTGATAACCTCGCACGAAAACATGCGCATTGCTAAACAAAACCGAGGCATCCGCGTCGGTCTGTTGCTGCATTTTTTTTCATAAAGAGTATGGTCGTGCGAATAAAAGTATTTTATTTCGCGTTTATGACGTTTCACTATTTCTCAGAAACCTCGCGTGGCACGTTGTTCACCAGCGTGGTTCCGGTGACCAGTCATCAAGCATTACGGGTCTTTTGTGCACGAAATGTTCAACTTTCATTTCGCCCTTGCGATACACAAAGCGATAATTAATGACGCTGAAGAGAGATCGCTGGGAATCCGATAGACAAAGCGAGTGACAGTGCTTTTTGTATCAGATGTGACGGCGCTTACAGCGCGCCACCGGCGAAAAGCGGAACTCCCAGACACGCCGCGCGAGGGTCGAGCTCATCTTTGTAGGACCCGCACCCTCGCACCCCGGCGCATCTTCATTAGTTCTCAGGGGCCCTCCAGGTGGAGCAGTCTGTATCAACGGCCACGCGTTCCGGCGTTCGGGTTTCATTTCGTGCTGACTGTACAACCCGTGGAGCAGGTACAACGCTGTAAGGTTCTGTAAGGTGCCATCGTTCTATGTTAAACTTGTAAGTTGAATTTTTAAACTCACGGTAACGTATTACGTGATTTTCACTGACGAGGTAAACTATATGCTTTGTTGCAGACCTTCGTCATTGAAATATATTTCAGATTCACAGATATATAAGAGAGGGGAATAGGTGTGGGGTATATGGCACAGCCTCTATTACTATTATAATGTTGACAGTGGACTCCTAGAGAATTACAAATTATTTTCATACTGCATTTAACCATATACAGACGTTTTTCTAGAACATATATTTAATATGCAGATATATATTCTTAATTGTCTGCTACGCATATATCGTGTTTTTATGTGTGTCGCCCACGTTGTCGCGTCAGTATAATACTATAAAATCCTAAACGCAATCAAGGGCGTGTTTATTTCACTTCTAATTACACTATATATAAAACCTGAAAAGTAAATTTTTAGGAGTTTTACGCTATACATGCGTCCGCATAAAAACTCCCTGGGGCTTACTTTTTTTTTGGGTTTCTTCGTATTGCAGGCATTACTTTGAGAAGAGCGCGTAGATTAGGGCAGTGATTTGAAGATCCAGTAAAACACGACAACCTTGTCACAACTGCACAAACTATTCATTTGTTCCTCTCACTGGAATGAAATTAAAAAAAAATGTTGAAGGAATTTTTAAACAAATATATATATCATAAAAAGTCCTGTATAAAATGATCAAGCTTCTTTTGATGGGTATATTTTATGGCCTTAAAATATTAATTATTTACCAAACAAAAAAGGAAAATATTATTATTTTCTGCGATTAAACAAAATTTTTTTGATGCACTGGTTTCAAAATTGTTTTGTCTTCTAACACCCGAATTTCTTCCGTTTATCTACTTAATCTAAGCCTCAAGTTTATGCTTATCTCTGACTTTACACATGCAGAAATGCACCTTTTCTCAATCCACAGGTTTCACACAAGATCGGCGAAGGAAAGCTTTACGTACAAAGGCATCACGTTCAAGGCTGGAACGTGTATATCGGCTCCCGTAATACAACTGCACAGAGATCCACAACATTGGCCCGAACCAAACAAGTTCGACCCTGACAGGTAATTTATGGAGAAGTGCTTCAGTTGAGCATTCACACATTACGTGTCTATCTCAAAGATTATAACATATTCTAATCTCATTTCATCAATCCCGATGGCGTGCACAAATTACGCTAAGCACCAGGTTTCATTCCGCAAACAAACTTTCAAATATAAAATAATAAAGTGAGTATTTAGTCTCAAATTGGGAAAGCAAAACGGGTCTAACATTTAATTTGTACGAAAAAGGTTATATTTTGAAGGAGGTTCTTAGATGAAATACGGCACGAAGGGGAGTTCAAAGAATATTTGCTTTTATGTTATTAACGATTGAAGCAGGCGGAGCGGGCTGTCGTGAACTAATGAAGACACGTTTCCCTAAAGGACAGTAGTAAAGGCGTGTGCTTGCATTCGTAATATTAATCGAAAAATAGGGACTCTAACCAAAAGTTTAATAAATATTCTTATTATTCTTCCTTGTGCTGAGTAGTATCTGCGCCTCTAAAAAGACGTCAGCTCCAGCTTCCATCCCCTGCTGAGTTTGGGACTCTAGTTATCTAACAATGACAGTCAGTTTGTTTGAGCAGGTGAGTAAAAACGGCTCATCTCGGACCTGACATCTAAAATGCCCGTCCGGATTTCGGACGGACATTTCTGACATGACAGAGCACTCTGTCCGGTACCATTGTTCCTTCCTATCCCAATCTTTAGCGCTATAATTTTGCAATCAACTAGAACCGTGATTCAGGTTCCTTCAAACGCTGCTTCGAATTCTGCTGCTTCAAATCATCACTCAAAGTATTTTGTAGCCTAGTGGCAAACGACCTACTAATTTTATCGTGTTCATGTTTGGAGTCTCATAAGTTTCCATGGTTTATTTTTTTGGTACATCAAAATCTCTAGGGAAAAGCCAGTTTTACCTTCATATAGTCTAAACGCATGTGCCATCGTCAATCGACCGACCGACCACAGTGAGCATTTCCCAGATTGAGCGTAAACATAAAGTTCTGTCCCTCTTTGCAGCGAACTCTAAAGCGTTGTTGTAATGCGCTAGAAGAATGCGGCGAGCAAGGGTATCAAAATCCGTATTTCGTGCATCGGAACGCAAGAAAAACATGCCAATCCGAGGGCAACATAGAGAACGCGGAGGAAACAAGCGATGACGTGGCAGCGAAGCGCACGCCGCCATTACTTGAGATCAGGGGAGAAAGGAAAGCACGGGTGGCGTTTGGGGAATAAACAAACGCACAAAGTACGCTAAGAGCAGACGAACTTGCAGTCCGTATTGCAAATATGCATATATGTCGTCCATATGCTCATTTATATGCAAAATACATTTTTGGGAGCTCCGCGGGGCTTCACCTGTAGAATAATCATTTTAAACACAAAATCATTAATGATGTTTTACATCCTTCCTACACACTCTTTACAGAACTGTGAGTATTCATAGTATATCAGGGGTGCGCGAAAAGGCTTACACCTTGAATACACACTGCATACGCATATAAGTAAAAGTGGTACCGTAAAATCATGTTGGAAGGGTGTACATGATCTTCGCTACACCCTTCGGTCGTTGCGTCTGAATTGGGTGTGATGGTAATAACACACTTCTAACACGATTTCAAAATCATCACGCGTCGAAGACACTCTTGCCCGACTTGAGGCAACGGGAAGAACACCGTGCACCGATTGGTCGCCACCGCCGTATAAGTCCAGCTGGATGGACCGGCCGTAACATCAGTCGCTAGATATGAGTACCGAGCTGAAATATGTATCAAGTATAGTGTTCGTGGGGTGGGTTTTATACGTTTACTAAATTTCAAGAAATATCGCTCAGTTGCTATTTAAAAGAGTCATTTATTTAAAACACGAGGCTTTATATGCAGCATTAGAGCCCGATTCCAGACGCACCCATCAGCATTCCCTCAAAACTTCAGGACCCCATGAAGGGCGCGATTTAGATTCCTCCAGGAATTGAAATCGTGCTAAAAGCGTGTAGGCGTTATTCGTTACGTCCTGCACTCTGACCGTACAACAAGGATGCGATGAGTAGAGTACCCAATACACCCAGAATGTGAACGTTCTTCGCGCTAACCGAAACTTTGTCATGGTGACGGACAGCGAGAAAAGCATCGTGGTCGATTGGCTGGTACTGCCGCGTTCCAGTACGCGCATCGCCCGACACTTTCAGCGCAAACAAGCGATTGCCGTTTTTGTCTTTCGTCTTTCTTTTTCTTTCGCTTCTTAGAATCGAAAGGTTGTAATCTAAACGACTACTGTCGTGCGAAAGGCTAATTTGGAACGTTAACAGGAGTAGATGAATATGGTGCCCACCATTGCCCTTGGAAAGTAAAATACGAAAACTGCGCCGATATCATCTTCGCGACGATAATGTCGCAAGGTCAATTCCTGACGCTGTTAAGGCGAATCAGGCATCGGCGAATTTTTTCCTTAGTACTTTCTATAATCACATCCCGCCTGGCTGGTGGGTTTGATTAAAGTGTTGTTTTGCTATTTGAAGGAAAAAAATATCAATCTAGTCATTTATACAGATTGAAAACAGCAGGGTGTCTTCGGAACGCCATTCCCCCTCACGCGCGCTGTATGCCGTCCATTGACTGCACACTTGCACTCCAGGCTGCAAAAGACGTCGTTGTCGAACGGGACGACTGAAGCTTTCCCTTCGCCATCTCCTGTTGCGGGTGACTTTCACTGTTCGGCATTAACAGTGTTGAGCTGTGCATGTTGCATTCACATTAGTTTAAAAGCAAGAGCATTCGCGTTCCGCAAATTATATACGGTGTAAACAAGGTCGGCGTATCGATTGCACGGATAAATAAATCACACTACAACGCGACAAAGGTAACGAGTGCGCAAAGAATACCGCCTTTTAGGTTTTGCCATAATGTTATGCCATAATCTTCTGCAAAAAGATACGAGTCTCGAAATTCGAAGGATACGGGGAGAGTTGATTCGTGAAGAGGGCGAGCGGAAGGAACGTAACAATAATGACCACAAATGTAGCAATCTTTGAAAGTTTCATCATCGAAATTATGTCTCAAAACGCTTATGTTACTAACATCTGACCCTTAAACCACATGCGAGGTTTTTTGTTTTTTTATATCTTGTTTCTACTGGTTTGCGAAAAAGCCCCCCATCGCACTTTTTCCTACTTCATGGCAACTGCGCTTCAAGGTAGAAAGAACCACACCGCACGCTACGGGCTCTCTCGGCTTATCAGAAAATCAAGAGCGGTCACGTGATCTCGGGTTCCACGCATCTCTGGGCCCGACCATAGAGTCATGTGACATATTTCCTGCGTAATATAGGATTGAACTTGGTGTAGCGTCTGCCATTGTCCTCGGGAAGAAGCGGACGCGGAAACGTGCCCCGTCCTTGGGGCGTTGTTCGCTCTATCTCGCACGCCTGACTGGTTAGCTGGCAAGCCATGAAGAGAGAACAGCCTAAAGGGGGAGGGGAGGCCAGACGTCAGCCTGAGTCATTCATTTCATCAATCGCTAAGGAAATGCCGTAGATATGCTTCTGCTAGATGAGTGAATCCGCACTGCCTGTCCTGGCTTCATTGCGTTTGTTAATTCGTTCCTGCGCGATACAAGCAGCTACAAGGTTCAGAAAGAATTGATGTTGGTCAGTCATCCTTGTTTTAACGACGACTCGGTGAGGTTGTGTGCGAAAATCTTTGCATTATTGTGAGCCAAGTTCGTCAGAACCACGATGGTACAGAAATGAGTTCGCTTGTGTAGTGTAGCTTGGACGTCGTCAACTCATGTGGCCGAAAACAGAACACCGCTGCCCAAGGATGCTCGAGAAAGAGCGGTGCGTGTGCAGGTGCGTGTGCGTGTGCGTGTGCGTGTGTGTGTGTGTGTGAGCGCGCGTATGTGTGTGCGAGTATTCTTTTCAGGAGACACACGCCTGCGCATATTGGCAGCAAGATTGAACTAGAACTTTGGTAAGCGATTTACCATTACCTGCAATCGTTTCAGTTATTATGTTCAGTTATTCATTTGCTTAAACTTTGTGCACAAGGGCAAAACGCTGCGCTACAAATTGTTTGTAGTGAACGTGCAATGAAGTGTTCCTTGAATGCAATAATAAGTCGGGTCCACTAAATTTTTTATGTCCTTGTCGTGGGTCATTTGAAGCGGTGCTAGGAACCATCATACACCATTCAATGGGTGTGACCCCTTATGCCTCTGACTCCATTCACTGCCCCATTTCTGACATGTGTTTCAAAGTATCACATAATGTTTCTAAATCTGCAGTGTTAGGAAATTACACCATAATTTCAGTGTGTTAGAAAATAACGCCTTATACTTTGGGTGTTAGACCACAACAGTACATTTGTAGGGTGTTTCAACTCTACGCCTTTTTATAAGGGTGTTCGTAAGTACACCCGTTTTTTAGAGTATTTCGCAACACAAATATGGGTTCTCCCTGTCTTACGAGTCATTTACACGAACAAGGGTCCGAAAAAGTTAAGTGTCTGGTGCTTGCTCACGCCTACTTTCTACATTCTGCACATCTGCACATCCCCTTTCCCCGGACGCAATCATCGGCTGCAACAACTCTCGTTTCCGGGGTTTGATTTTGGTCAAGATTAAAGCAAACAGTTTTCTTGTCTGCTGACTTGCGCGAATCAGCCCATTATACAGTTTTGACCCCTTCGCAAGTTTACAATCGGGTACACATTTGGTGAGAACAACTCACCAGCATAAAGATAAAGTGGTATCGCTGCCTCCGTCGTACTTGTCCTTAGTGCTCTTTCATCCACCGGTCGATGTAAGCTTGTTTCTAGATGAATGTTCACAGTTTCAGCCTGCGTCCGTATCTCATTTCGCCGTAGCGCTTATTTTGTAGCAGACGGTCAATTTTTTTTTCGATCCGTTAGAAGACGAGATACGGTGTCTCTTGTTTTATTTACTTTTATGGAATAGCACTTTATACCAGGCGAACTGCATTCTTCGCCTACGTTAGCAGACGAACAGTCTTTGGCCAGTATCTTAGCTAGCTCCGCGAGAAGCGAATGTGATGTTGCTGTCGCTCTCGCGGCAACCAAAATCGTGACGCCTGGCTTAGTTTCTCGCACTTTGCAGCTTATGTTCTCTCAGTCGCTTCTCGGTACATCCAGGCGCTCTCCAGCTCCTGAGTTTTGTCCTTCCTTAAGCGCGCTTTCTCTTCGTGGTTTCTTTTTGTGCAGGTGTTTCCTTACTTTTGTCCTACTCTAGCCCGATCATTTTGCTGCCGCGATTATTCTATCAAATTGAATACCCACCTATGGGTCACAGAGATAGACTATCTATCCCACGCTGCAAGAAATCAATTTAGGTGGTGTCACTTGCCGCTATCGCCGGGCAGGAGGCGTGGACAGATTGCAGTGGGTGCTAGCCTCGTACCAGGACTGGTTCGTTCCACGCCGAAGTAGATGGCGCTCCAATCGAAGGGCTTCAGTGAAATAGAAGAGGCAGAAAAGGCCCACGTTCGCGAAGGGCGAACGTTGCGGTGATGCCACGAAGGTGAGCACACCTCTGAGGAAGAAACTCTCCTTGCTGATAGCCCGACTTGATGTGGAGTACTCACATGTTTCAAAATGCATTCATTACAGATATAGGAAGTCTTATTTCTCAGATGCTTACTAAGAAATCTGTAAGGTTAAAATGCGAACTTTAATCTTGACATACTGGGATTTACACTACAGCATATGTTTAACAACTCTTTAACAACTGGATCATATCAAGATTCATTAAAAAGGCCAAAAGTTCGTTCTATATCTAAGGGGGGTTATATAAAATTGTTAACGACCCTAAAAATTGTAGACGCATATATGTTCTAAACAGTATAAGCACAATATTCAAAATCTAATAGTAAAACGTATTAACTCCGTCTTGGAGAAATTCTATATTATAACACTCTCCCATATGGCTTCCGACATAATAGATCGACGTCGAACGCTGTTATTTCACTTAGCCAATCGATAAATGATACAATTAAGGAAAATAAAATAACTCTGCTTTTTTTCAGATTTAAAAAAAAGCTTTTAGCAGTGTTAACCATCTTCTTCTACTCAATAATCTGGGACGATATGGTTTTAGGGACTCATATTTATGTTTTTTTTAAAGCTAGTTTACATTTCGCTCCCAACTTGTCTATATGTTTCACTACACATCTTCTACTAGTCAATTACAACAGGCATCCCACAAGGATCAGTACTTGGTCCTGTTCTATTTTCACTTCCACGATATCTGCAATTGTGTTGCCCGCTTACAAATAATAAAGTATATTGATAACGCTTTATTTCAGTGCCCGCAAACAGCTGTATGCCTGTTTAGTGGTGCACTACGTCGAAATAAGAAGAATTCATACATCAAAATTATACGTTGACATACCAAACTGAAAGGAAGACGTCAATGCCTTTTCTAAATGTTAGTTTATATCCCAAAATCTCAATATCAAATTTGTTCAAGTTTGATTCCAATTTGTTAAAAATCAGTTGCCGACGAGTAGTTGGATCAGTCTTGTTTAGAAAGGAAGGCTAAAACAATAGGCGTACTCAACTAGACCTCTGAAGAACATGTAAACATACACAGTCCAGTCAAGATGTGCAATCGACTACACCATTAACACCATTATTCAAGAACATGAAATCACGCATCATACGTCTATTAAACAAATAATGTAAGCCACTCTGCCCCCATATTCTCTCGTTGTCATAAAACACTTTGGAGTGCAAGTAACGATCATGAAATACAGGTATACATTTTTTGTGACTCTCTCAAGACTAGATGACTCCAGTGCTGTTCCATACAGCTGAGGAAAACTCGAGGTGGCTTCGCACAAGAGAGCATAATAACATTAAAAACAAAGTGGAGTTTACGATTACTCGACATACGCGTTATAACACCAAAATCTCTTAGAGACGAGTTTACAATATTTTTAACATGTTGATTGAAAGAAAGTATGGTGTCTAAATATACACCCAAATTCCTAATCAGAGAGACACGACTGATAGCTGTGGAGTCTAAAGAATAACAAAACTGTAAAACGTCACGTTTCCTGCTAAGAGAAATAACTTTTCTTTTTGATTCGTTAAATACAAGGCAATTAGACAAGCACCACAGAGAAATAGAGCATACATTACGATGAAGACAAACACAGTCCTCTACAGTATTTGTCGGTCGATACAGTTTTATGTTGTGGGCAAATTAGATAGACAGCTTGACAACTTACCAAGTTCTCGCGTTCAGATAAGTAGCTCTCAAGAAGCTAACAATACCTAGGACATGAACCGTACATTTCAACTTAGCCAACAGAAGCCGGTGATCTACCTTGTCAAAAGCTTTCCTCATGTCAAGTAGACCACGTCGGCCTTTTCGGTTATGAAGAATGGGGACAACACTATGCAGAAAAGGACACAAATTCACCTCCACCGATCGACCTTTCAAAATTCCGTGCTGTTTAGGTACACTTTTTTGGCGAACATGCATTTATAGACGGTTTTGAATTATCACCTATAAAACTTTTGAGAATGTGCAGAGCAGTGACAGAGGTCGATAATTGTTCACTTTACTTTTGTCACCCGACTTAAATACTGGGATAACAACAGTACTCTACCACTATGTCGGGAATACACCTGATTCCAGAGATAAGTTAAAATGTGATGTAAAACAGGACAAACCATTTCCGTACAGCCTTTCACTACAAATATCAAGAGGACAGAGCCCTTTATTACTCCAATCATTCTCTAGATGACATAAAGAGTGTAATTAATGATAGAGTAATTCTTCTAAAAGAATGGCGTAATTATATTAAGTTGACTATCAATAAACACAAAACAAAATATAACACATTTCACTCAAACAACACGCAGATCAGCTATGATAACTGTCAAATTTACATTGGAAATTCTACAATACCACATGTGACAACATGTAAATACGTAGGGGGTATTTTCAATTCTCATTTACATTGGGAGCATCATACTGCCATTATTTGTCAAAAATATCCTACGCATGTTATATTTTGATAAAGATAGGGTTAGTTAACTCTCACATATTAAGTACGATCTAGATCTATTTCTCTATATTTCATATTCATTTAACATAATGTACAAAGGCTTGGGGTACGAGCTACGAAACCTAGCTCACGCCCATAATTATATTTACAAAAAAAGGCCATTCGAATTATAACAATCTCGTAATATACACAAGAATCGCGCAGTTTATTTCATCAGCTTCGTATACTATCACTTCCTGATATCATAACAGACAAAATCAGTACATTTTATAGAATTGTAACTACAACTAGCCCATTTCCAGCAACAACGATTTTAAAGATACTCGTCAAACTAGAGCACATTAGCTGGGCGTTTAAATAAACAAAAATACAATAACGTCTACGGGGAAAGACTAATACAATTCACTGGTACAAAAATCTGGAGCTCATTGCCAGTTGATCATCGAAACTCGCAAAACTTTAAAAAAGCACTTAAGAACAATCTTCTCTTTTCTTCCTAAATCATCTTCATCTCGTGGGCACTGCTTTCGTTTAGTTAATTATTTTAAATAAAGAATATTACTATTCTTATTATAGCTTGAAATATGTTCCTTCTATATACTGTTAAGTTGCATTTCAGTTTGTCTTTTAATTCACATGTTAAACGCTGTGCATCTTAGATAATAGTTTCTTTAATGAACCTACACTGGCCAATTGGCTGTGGGTTCAGCTGTCTTTTCAATTCGTTTTATGTGCTCTCTAAAAATGAAATAAAGCTGCAATTGAACTGAAACCCAAAATGGGGAAGAAGCGGATAGATTGAGCCCCTGATTCAGGTGCCATCTATCCGCGTTCAAAAGAAACGCCAGGCGTGCCGAACATAATCTGGACTCAGTCAAATCGAGTAGCATCATAAATCTTTTCCTTGCATCGCGATCTACCTCCTTTACCCGAAAAAAAGAATACAAAGATGTAACATGCCACAATCATGGTGGGCCTACCGATTTTCCTTTACCTCCGAAAGGGGAAAAGGATGATTAGAAAGCCGATCGACGAAGCATGCGCAAAAATAACAAGAGTTTATTTACGCTAGTTTGATATATTAATAATCGTAAGGAAGGAAAAAAAAAATAAAGTTTCTGTCGTACTCGATTGGTTGGTGCTCCAGGAATCGATACACTCAAACGAAAATTATTTCGATATTGATCGAGGTGGGAACCCTGAAAGAATCTGGGATGTGGTAGGGTATGGCGTCCCCTGCTTAATTACAAGTTATAAGAAAGACCGAATGAATGGGCGCTCCTAACAGTGCGGCGCCCTGCGCACGACCGACAATTACAATTACAGGTTCGATCCTGAAAACAAAGAAGGTTATTGCAAGGCTGCGTTCCAGCCTTTTGGTGTTGGGCCACGCAGATGTGTCGGATACAAGTTGGCAATCCTTCAAGTCTTGTACTTCACCGCAAGGATTGTGGCCGAATTCAAGATGGAACTTGGAGAAGCACAGAAGGTATTCTTCGTGTTCGATTCAAAATTGAGTGTCATCCGGCAGGCGTCCTTACAAGCACCTCGGTTGGTTACCGATCAAAACGAGGAGGTTAATCCTCTCCCTATGTGAGGTAACCATTATAAAGAGTAAATATATAGGATAGGTAGTGCATACTTGGTTTTAACTACGTCTTTATTGAATCTGTTTTTCATAATTGCATTCTAACTCTTTCCGACACACAAAAACTATATTTCAAGGGTACCCCGTTACTGTTAAGTGTTTCTGATGAGACTAAAGTTGAGACGGAGTTTTATTAGACATTTCCAAAACTTATCACAGAGTGAAATGGCTCAGATTCCACACAACAGTCATGTATTAGAAAGCTATAAAATAGGGTGCCCAGATCTCGCACTGGTTTTCTCGTTATGTAAACCTTCTGATATACCAAAATTGGAAACAATCTGAAATTATTCATTCATTCATTCATTCATCCATTCATTCATTCATTCATTCATTCATTCATTCATTCATTCATTCATTCATTCATTTGTTGTTTTGTTTCGTGCTCATGAACGGCGAGTAGCATAAGTAATGATGCACAGAGTCAAAAAAGCACACACAAGAAATCTACAGCACGTGCAGCAGTTAATATCTATGATGGGGTATATTTCACAAAGTATGATATGAGATATTGTATATATCTTGTTGACGTCCCTGTAACATGTTCATAATGTTAAAAAACCTGACACAATCAGACTGGCCATTTTTCTATTTTATGCACTTTCAGTAAAAATGTATCTTTAAGACACAACACCAATGTCCAGTAAATAAAAAATATAAAGTTTTATTATATTTAAATGACACTCACTTTTTATTGAAGGCAAGAAGGGTGTGGTTTCCTTAGTATATCTAATATGTATTTTTGCTATCGCAAAACAGAACAATCAAATCAAGTGCCGGTACTATTTTGGATTAATACTCTAATCACAAACGAGCTATCTGTGGGCTAGGTATTAATGAAGTATATGGTGGCGTTTCGCTTGAATTCACAGCTGGCATGCCACAAAAGCTTGGTTCATACCAGGGACATAGCCAGCGGGAAAGCTTATTGGGCTTCATGCCCTCCCCCCGTAATCCAACTGACCCTATAATATACACATGCATTTTGACCCCCCCTCCTCCTCTCCGCACCCCAAGTCATGGGCATCCCAGTCACCTCAACTCCCCCCCCCCCCCGAAAAAAATTCCTGCCTCGCCACTGGTTCATACAGGTACTTCATACTAGGCCCGAGCAAGATACAATACCAGTAAAATACACCTGACTTATAAAATATTATTTCTACCTCATTATCTTTTTGTTGACTTGGCACACCGTAATTATTTTTATACTCACTGTTGTATATTACAAAAACATTCCCTTTTTTATCAGGAATTCAAATCTTTAAACATTTGATGTATTTCAAAAAAAAAATATGATTAGAGTAATGAATGTCTGGAAAGTACTTTATTATAAAATATCTAATAAAACACGTACATCTGTTGTTTCTTTAGGGTGATATTCCGATACGTACTATCGGAATGATGTCGAAGCTGGACAATGGACCCTGGATCAAATTCACAAGGATATAATTTCGCCACTTTCAGCAGAAAAAAAACCACGAACGAGGTGCTGCACTGTGCAGAATATATAAAAAATACTGCTACTTCTTCGAGCATTTAGAACATCAGCTGTTTTGCGCATATACTTGTAATGTAACGCGTGTATTGTTTTTGTTTTGCAAATGTTCATGCCGCCAGATTAAACCAAATATTCCAGATTTTGCCTACAAATCTATAAGCATTATATGTCCTCTTGTTTAGTACACAGGTTCTGCTGGCTTAATAATTCAGGCGATTTTAGCTACATTCACAGAATAATAAATAAAGAGTTTTGGACATTTTATATGTATGACACGGCTGCCTGTTTTGCATAGGGAAGGTGTATATGAGCAAATGTTTGCGTTGCAGAGAAATATAACAATGTTTGAATTCTTCTTAGGATGAACCATTACATTTCAAACTTTGAACAATTTTCAGATGTTCTTAAAAAAGTATATATAATCAATTATTAACCGGTTGTTAAGGAGCCTATAATTATGCGGTACACTGAAGCCGTGAAAATTGCCAAGAATATTGAATTAGAGGGTATATTCCTTCGGCCAATTACACTTCAGCTATAAAGTTACGATCAGCAACTTTAAATCAGTGGAAGTATTATTTCACCTATCAGTAATAAAACCCTTACCTTCTTACAGACTGGTTGTAATTTTTTCTAAAAGCCAACTGCTTTCAGTTCGCTGTGCCGCACTGGAAGTTACACAAAAATATTCACTTTCCAAGGCAGTGACGTACAACCTTTTCGATTGGTCAACAAATATTTTACAGTTGAAAACCGTCAATTTCGCACACCCAATAAACACCGCCACAATGACCACAGCTGTATTAAAGATCTATGACAGGTCCTAGACAGCTCCGATTGGGTCAGCAGTTCTGATACGGCTTTTGGAATGCGTCTTTGACTGGTATGTTTAGCGTCACGTCCTGCCCATGGATATAGTAAAAGTGGCCCCGAAATCACAGAAGCCAGAGTGTTGTTTAGTCAGATGTCGCGATCCTGTCTGTTGGACGTGTCAACTCCTGGTTGCGAAGCTTCTGCGAACTGTAAATCTGGAGAGCGACCTGCAGCAGTAAAGGCGTTTGACACGTAAGCCATCGCTGTCGTGCCACCGCGAAGATCGGTTCTGTCAGTTCCATAATATTGCGAATATTGGATGAACACTGCCATACTTTGGGCAATCTTGGCCTGTCAGTTCCATTGGCTTGCGATTATTGAATGAACATCGGAATATAATGGGCAACCTTGGCTTGTCAGTTCCATTGGCTTGTGAATATTGGATGAATACTGGCATAAAAAGGTCAATGTAGGCCCCTGAGTACCCTTGGCTTGCTAACGTTGGATGAACGCTGGAATAAAATGGTCAACGTTGGCTTCTCAATACCATTGGCTTGCCAACGTTAAATAAACACGAGCTATATTTGTCAATGTTGGCCTGTTAGTACCATTGGATCATCAACATTGCAAGAACACCGGCATAAAATTATTAATGTTTGTCTGACATTACCATTGGCTTAATATTGAAAGCATGTTGGAATAGGCTGGTTTTAGGCTTGTTCGTTTTGCCGCGACAAGTTTGAGTTGCTAAAGCCCTTGTCAACTTTATTTAATGTTATGAACACGCGATTTCGGTGTTTTTCTGCAAATCAAGATTGAAAATACAAAGGTACAGTCCTTACATGTGATGTTTTGCTGCTTCTTCGTGAATATTAATGAGCTGATTGGTACCGCAAGCTGGGACCGCCGGTATCAGCGTCTATCATCATCATCATAAAGCCTTTATTTGTGCCAATAAACAGCCAATCAATATCTGCAAAGTGGCACAGTGAAACAGTTGTACTGTTGTAGAACGTGCTCAGCAATACTTATTTTTAAAATAATGCAAATAACAATAGAACTAGCTTGCAACAAAACACGACAGTGCATTGCTAACGACAGAAAATAATCTAATCTAATTGTCTATTGAGATTTACGTAGTTATCAAAAATATCAAAATGCTCATGCCCAAGATCGTTTACACATACCTACATTCTAGCTAATGATATATGTGTTGATTGTGGTGATAAAAGTGAGAGCTCTCCTATTTGATCGAGCCGGTACGTTCAAATGCACTGTGCATAAAAGTGTTAAGTCAATGCCCCCGTGAACTATTCTATGTAAAAAGGCAACATTGCGGGCTAATATTTTAAGGGATAGACACTGTAGGTATAATTTATCAAGCAGGAGTTCATAGTGGTAAAAATGCCTACAGCCAAGGTATTTGTCATAGATTAAACGCACTAGGCGTCTTTGAACTAGCTATTTTGGCTGCATCATGTGCAGTGAGCGAATTCCACACTACCGAACAAAAATCTAGTCTAGATCTAATAAGATAACAGAATAAACAAAAAAGACAAAGAGTTCACAAACTTTCTATTTAATCCATTACAATTCTTCCGCGTAATCTAAATGTCAGAACAAATAATGAAGGTGACATGGCAGCCAAACGAAAGAGTTGAGGCAAAGTAAACTCCAAAATGACGAAGCAATAAAACTCTTAAAATACATGTGGCGTCACGTGAGTACGAATATTGCACAATTTCATGTTTTTTTATTGACAGACAATGCCTTAGTTTTTTTCTGGAGTAAAGATTAAGCAATTTTCCAGACACCAGTGTAAAATATGCAATGCGTCACTCTGAAGAAGGTCACAGTTGTCACTCTGACTAATGCTCAAAAAAATCTTGATATCGTCCGCGAAGAACCACATGTTTGAGTTTACCATACAAGTAGATATGTCAATGATAAAAATCAGAAACAAAAGTGGACCCAAATTTAAGCCCTGTGGTACTCCCGACAACGGACAAAAAGGATCAGAGAAATATTTTGAAAAGCGTACAACAACACAGCGAACACAGCGACGGTCACTATGGTAGCTTTCAAGCCATTTTAAAATAACAGGAGGAGCCCCATTTCGTAATAATTTGTGCAGTAGCAAAGCGTGGTTCACCTTATCGAAGACCTTCGAGAGGTCAAAATAAACAACGTCAACTTGAATGCGATTGCAAACAAAAGGTACTGAATTATCAGGAAAGGCACAAAGGTTTGTCTTGACCGAGCGTCCCTTGATAAAACCATGCTGATGAGAACTGATATTTTATTTGAAATAAAAAGGCAGAAGGGTGTATATCACTATCCCAAACACCTTTGCAAAAGAACATAGCAAGGTTACGGGGCGATAGTTCCAAACTGTCGAAGTATCCCCGCCTTATGTAAAGGAACAACAATAGACTTTCCATATAGATGGAAATGCACCCTTAGACAATATTAAATATATGCTCTAAGATAAGCGCAAAAAGATTTGCAACACCTTTAACAATAAAATTAGACACATAATTTGTACGATATATAAGTTTCGGCTCTAGATTCTTTATAACCGCCATTATTTCGCAAACGGTGGCTTTGTTTACCGCACAAACATCATAGGAGACAGGATCATCAAGAAATGCACTATCTTTATGCGTATCTGACGAAAAACAGCCCCTGAAGTGACTGGCGAAAAAGTTAGCGATATCGCTCGGGTTAGACAGATAATCAGAATCCCTTCTTAGGCACATACCGTGCGCACTATCTCTAGTATGTTGTCGAGCAAATTTTCGAAACTTCTGGTGAGTGGAGAATACTATTTTCTACTACGTTTAGATACGCACACTCCTCATGAATAAACAACTTTTTAATAAGAGACCGATAAATGCTGAACTTTCCATACCACCTCTGCGAACCATTTCTTTTGCACAATTTATGGCAATGCGTTTTTTTCTTTATATAGTATATTATCTTTGGAATGCCAAGAAGGGTATTTTTTTAGATTTTGATGATTGTTTTGGAATACATTTTTCAATTCCACCTCTCACCACCGTGGTAGACGACCTCGCAGCTGGGTCAACAGAAAGGTTCTTTAAAATGGAGGACCAGTCGTAGTCTTGAAAAAGCCTATAAAGACTAAAATAACCACCTGTGTTGAAAGGGTCATATGTATGCTTTGGGCAAGCTGCAGATTTCAACCTATTATGGAAAGCAACCATAAAGGGTGGGTGATAAGCGTCAACCTTAACAAGTGAAACATCTGCAAGCGTGAGGCCGATGATCAGCACATTTGAAAGAAAAAGATCAAGGACGTTTTCAGGGCTGTTATTAAACTTGTTTAATTGACTAAGATCATTAAAATGTATAAAATTCAATAGGTGAGATGATTTGCTTGCTGTTAAAGTAGTTTGGCTATTAACAAATCCAGGCTGCCAGTCAGGATAAGGTAGGTTAAAATCACCATAAATATGCACCCTGAACATCGAAAAGTAAATTTGTTTTTGAGTGTTTCAAAGTGAGTATTAAAAACACGATTATCCAAAAGAGGAGGGAAATAATAATTCCCGATCAGGTAGTTGCAACCATCACTCGAAAGAAGTTCTATCCAAGGGCATTTTGAGCACGTTTCAAGATCATGACTACGATGTGAGGTAACTAACTGATTGACGGCGATTGATACACTGCCACCGAATTTCTGGCGAGTTAAAGCATAGTCGATCACGGTCATGAACGATGAACAGTATAATAAAAAGGAAAAAAAGTCTGCAGTTGAAATGTCCTCGTTAAGCCAGGTTTCAGTCAAACAAATGATATTAAAATTGCAAGAGACTATACATTTGGCAAAAATGTGTCCGCTTTTGTTCATAAGCCACGAGTGTTTTGGTAGTACCCATCAAGTGTCTCCATCGTTCATCTGGGCATGATTATTTTCAGTTGTGCTCGTACGTGAAGCACCCAACCCTCCAAAGAAGTGGTGAAAAATACAACTATCAGGCCACACTTCACGTCTGTTCATGACCTCGAAAACGTCCTGATTCACCTCGACATGGAAGGAGGAGTACGTCGCATACCTGGTCATCAGTTTAGAGCAGCAAACCGGGTTTCCCTTCAGCAGAAGCTCGACGAGTAAAAGAACTTCAGAAGTGGTCGTGTCTGGAGCCAGACGCGAAACAAACAATGCTTTCCGAGGGTGGGAGGCTACGCCCACTTTCGAAGCCTTTCCACTCCGATCTGTTGGCTTCGTTCTTCGGTGTCTGTTCACGAGCGTCACGCCATCGGGCACTTGCGTAGTAATCAGGCGCTCACCTTGGCTTTGACTTTGTCGTTGACCCGAACCTTACGTTGAATCCCGCTCGTCCGAGTTGGATTGACGCACTTGGGCGTCAGCTGCCAGGAGAACGCGTTTTGGCACCACAACGGTTGAACCTGGGGATCGCCTCGGCACCACGGGCACGTTTGATTCTACCGTGACGATGGAGTACTGAGCCCTTTCTGGCACCGATGTAGGAGGTCGCTCCAAATGTTTTCGTTTGGGGTCAAAAACCTCCGAACAGAGATCGTTGTTTTCTTCTCTGAAGCACTTCACCTCCGCTGTCAGCAATTCCATATTGATGGCGATGGTGTTCATACACGTGTTCCACTACTCGCTGAATGGAGCCTTCCTCGGAGATGCTGGCCTTGGTGGCACAGACGACTTCTTCTGTGCCCTCAGAAAGCGTGCGCGAGTCATACCCATCCTTTGAAATATTGCGATGACGACGAGTGCAATTATTTTTATTGTAAGCACTTTTTCCTGACTGCATAAGCACTCCGTATTCGCCAGCACCAACGTTAACGCAATCGCAGTGAAATCGTACTTTGCAGCAGCCTGCACAAGCAAGGAAATGCTTATCGCAAATGCAAGCGGAGCAGCTTCCGGACCCGTCCCGCTGCTTCTGCGCCATCCGTCAGTTGAGGAACCTTTTTGCGATTGACTAGGATAAAGAAATATTCTGAAATGTGTTTTTACCAAGACGGCTCTATGACTCTACGGCACTACCGCTGCCACAATAAAACGCCGAATGCCTCTCACATGGCTCCAAGGCACTGATAAGCAGACGACAATGTTGGTTTCAATTTTGAATCTAACCTGTCTAACCTTATGTGAAATACGTTGCAAAAGCCTATACGTAAAAACGCAAAACAAAAATCACTCAAAGAAGTAGGAGTGAAAACACGGAGTGCTATTGGCAACTGGATTCATTTTCTAAGACACGAACCTATATACATATTTCATTACACCTTACCCCAAATGAATCTAAATTCCTTATTTGTTGAAACAAGTGACGACGCACTGATGCAGCCGTCATCCTTCTTTATGCTGATTTAAACGCCTCAAAAGTGTCCTGACTGTTTTGGTTTTATATTTTCCCGGAATCTGTGTTTAATCCAGCAAAGGATCACACGCACACCTATCAGTGTGGACTGCCAACCTCTCCGAAGGAAACCGATTTGCAGAATGTTGCAAACCCTATGTACGTTTAGGGGTGCACGAGAGCACCTGATGTCAAAAGCCCCTTGTCAAATGCCCCACGACTAACACCCCGTCCTTTTGACCCGTCTTTAAAAGGCCAGTTTCAGAGGCCCATTACGCAAATCACCAGATCAGGTTATCAAGTCCTCACCATGACGGCGGAGCATCCTGCTCTTAATTAAGAGAGAGTAAGTGTGTACGCGAGCGTGTGCAACGTAATCATACTGTCATTTGTAGATTCTTAACATATTAGGTAAAGACATGGAACAATGCCTGTTGAAGCGCGCACAGCGATTCTGCATTTGGGGCAGCCATGCTACACTTCTACAATCGCCCACATGTCGTTGGTATTTTAGACTGCCGATGTGCCGCATTTTACATATATTTGTGCATATGTTATTGCTTTTTTTGCGCGTATGTTGTGCTATTTATATTTTAGTTGAGTGCGTTGGTGATAAATTTAAATGGAAGAAAGAATAGAACAATATGTGTTGTTTCGTCCGGCCTTCATGTTTTATTCCTTTTTGCATTTAGCTCTCTTATTATCGTTTATTTTGAAGCATAAGCGAGTTAGCTTGAATGGTGCACTGAATACCACGAAAACGTCAAAATGGCCGACAATTCTCTTAAAATTTAGATCGCCACTTTTTTTTTACTTTTTTTTTGTTGGAAAACATTGAATTTATCATCCTGTCTTTTTTAGTTTCGACATTAAGCTTCAAGCTGAGTTCGGATCTTCGTATCTCTCCGTCTCTATATCCCCTTGCCATGTCTAAACAATCTCTATCACATATGGTTCTTCAACACCCGAACAGCAAATACGAGCAGAGAAAGACGGAAAAATTTGAGAGAGGGAAGAGTACAGGAGTTCCTTGAGAAAAGGTCGCTCGGTTAAAACTCCTGGCGCATGAATCCTATTTCTCCCTCAGAAAAAGTGAGCAAGGGTGATGACGGAATTCCCCCTTCCTTGTTCCCCACGCACCATCTCTCCAAATCTCTCCTTTGGGAGCAAGGAGGACTCAGCGTCCTTGAACGACGTTCACTTTGTTAATTCCAAAACTGACAGTGCCGGGGAAGCTACGCGCCCACCGGACCAGTCAATCGCCTCCTTTTAACCGCCTGCCCGCTCTCTGCGTACGGTTAAAGGAGGGAGCGCCATCACGTGATTAAAAATAGATGCACGATTGGTTTACAAAGCACCTTATCTTCCACTACACTCTCAGCCTAGGGGTAACGGAGTCCAGCCCGCGAAACACACACACACACGCAGACACACACACACACAGAAAGTGAAGTCGGGTGAACCAAGGCCAATTGACGAAGTATGGACTTAGATGGGGACGGTTGCGCAGCCGCGAACTGAAACCGGAAAGATACGCTTCGCAATTTATGCAATTTTTTAAAAAAGAGCTATTTTTTTTCAAGGAAAAAAAGGCAAGATCAACATCTGCATTTCAGGACACTGTGGTGATGGTTTTTGAGTTCTTTGGGCGCCTTTTATTGCTTTGCGGATTATTTCGTAATGATCGTATCCGTTGAGTGTATCGGGGTAGAACTGGGATGAAAAAGTGACATGTTAATTTAACATATTATGATCATATCTGTTTGAGTTTAATTTCCTCTTGGATATTAGGCTGAGGTTACTCTGAGGTTCACTTGGTTAAGCCACTTTATTATACGTTTCTTTTGTTTTTTCGGGGGAAACGTTCTCGCGTTTTGCAAGTCAATATTGAACTGACGTATGATTGCGTAAGTCTACTTTCAGGATTTAATGCACCGGAATCACATAAAACTGCGCGTTCTTTTAAAGGTAGGGGTAGTATAAAAATATAGTTGTTTAGTTGTACTGCCGAGGCACAACAAATAATTTGTGTTCCGCAGTGTGACAATAAAATAGAGAAGTAATCGAAGCTGGTTGACGAGCTTTAAAAAAAAAGAAGAAACTTGTTAAACCGAAAATTCGGACGATTTGGTTGGTCATGATGTACATGGAAAAGAGCGCACCCGCAAAACAGTTACTAAAGTTACTCCATAATACTAAATTCATAATAACAAAACACTCACTCCATAATACCAAACGAAGACGAAGACAAAAGTGTAAATATGCCAAAGAGTTGTTAGTCGACGCTGCGTAAGTGTCTTTTTTTGTGTGCTGGGACTTGAGTAACTGTTTCGCGGGTCCACTGTTCTCTTTGTACATCTTAGAAAAGAAACCATCGGGTTTTGCCTTGTAGAGCTGAGAACTGCAAGATGAATATTTCGAAAATGGGAGTTCGATGTTAATGTAACATCCGATGACGTATTCTGCTTTATCAGTGGTCACCGAGTTTAGTCTATTTGAAACTTTATTTCTTCTTTACTAACAATGCTACAGGCACCGGAGAATTATGAAGCAGAGAAATGGACAGACTAGTTTAACCGTTAACGAACATCATCTAAGAGAACCATGGCCAGAAACTTGCAACAGACGCTTTTAGCTCACTTACCTGCCTCTATGTGGCGGAATCACCTCTAACTTTGGCGTCGAGTGCAAGTTCCCGCCAAAGCGGAGTTTGGCCTGAGTGAAAAAAACAGTAACTTCATAGATACGCAATGGTGAAATAATTAGTGTATTGTGGTTGTAACGTACTGATAACATTATCATTTTAGTCACCATTTCATGGCGATACCGGCACCTAAGACAGAACATTGAACTTCTAAACAATTTCGCAGAAGCCGTCGCACGCATTTCTAGAATTCTTATCCTTGACTTGAAGTGCGATTTAGATAAGTACCCTCAGAGATAGCTGTGTTTTGAGTGAGTATAGGGCATGCAACGTGTGCTGCTATTTCACGATAGCTTGGCGAAATGTAGTGGCTTGGGTCCCCGCGACCCAATAAGGACGCCGGAGCAAATCGCGTGATAACACTGCCATGGTCGAGGCCAGCGGGGCCTCGTTACCGCCACAGCAACAGAGCGCTCCCAAACTAAATGTAGATCTAGGTTTTTTTGTTTTTTTTCTGAGGGCAATTGAACTTGAGCGATTCCAACTTTAACGAGAAGCTATAAAGAGTAAAGAATAAATATTCATATATTTATGAGTTTCAATTATACTTAAACCAAAAAAACGTTTAGCCTTTCCACTTTGGTGAAAAAGGAAGACCAGCGAAGCTGTACAATGGTGGGAATGAAGTAATGGCCGACCGCAAGTCGGCAAGCCAGAGTGAAAAGGCTCGAAAGGTTGCGCCATCTATGAGCGACGGCGGCAAGCGGACAACCGCCAAACACAACACTCTGGACAGCTACCGCCATCTATGAGCGACGGCGGCAACCAGAGCTTTGTGTCGATATTTCTTTGCGGGGGACACGATCCTGGGGAAACTAGCCCTTAAAGGGGCACTCAAGTGGTTTTTGAGTTCGTGTTTTGATGATGACAGCTAAATTTAGACGCCCTAAGTATCCCTAAAAACCAAAAAGTATAGTCATACGGTGATTATTTATTTAATAAAAATGTAATTAAAGGCCGCCAAACCTCGGATCCATCCGAAAACGAAACCACTCTCATTGGTCCTCGCACGCTTAACAAAAGGATCTCGGCCAATGGCGTTGGACGATGTACCGTCGCGCAGTGATCCCGAGGTAGCCGCAACGGCTGAACTTTTTTGTCATTCGAGCTTCGATGATGGCGGAGTATCTACGCTCGAGGACCTGACGCCGGTAGAGGTTGAAATTTTTCGGCGGACAGCCCACCTGGGGATGATTTCCTATGACGCCACTCCGACGTGCGATGTGGACGATAGCAGCGCTTCGGAGTCATGTTCAGGTTCCGAGGACGACGAAACGCAGACCTTTTCGGGCGTTCTTCGATTTGCGGTTGGGGCAAGTCGTAACCAAACCAACGTTTGACATCGCAGCGTTACCTCTGGTACGTGATGTCAAACGATGTCGCAACGTTGACTTTCGCCTCGGGAGGACGGGGGAAGGCTGGTTCAGACATGTGCAACGAGCGCGTACTTACGACTGCGTCCGTTGCAACCGGAGCGACCGGAACGACCGATCTGCGCCGCGCGTACACACACCTGGAATTACTACAACAAGCGCAGCGGGTCGTCAGCACGGCGACCGCTGTCCGCTGTTTCAGCGGCCCCTCTAAAAAGGAGTCGCACTGCTACTCAATGCCGTAACAGAATATAGACAGACAGTTTTCTATAGCCTAAAGCTTTATTATTATTTTTTCTTGATAGGCTTGCAGGGTACAGTGGATGACAAAAAGAAAATAAAAAGATGCAGTACGCCGTCTTGGACGATCACGACTCTAATACACGACATTGCAATAGTACAAATATCGCCACACGCCTTTTCTACGATTATAAAAGACAATGTAATCTTAGCAGCGATATAGCAACGTAGAAATATGATTTCGTGATCAGATAGACGTTGCGAGCGTTCAGGATTGCTAACACAAATCACTTTTCTTCGGTGATGAAAAAGCGTGAAAATTCGCATCCTTTATACGGTACGCGCCAGTAATACCTTGAACTTGAGCACACGCATGAAATGCGCCAAAGAAGAAATCCGGGCGATGTTCGGGAACAGAAATGCTTAGAAAGCACCACTGCTGTAGTCGAAGTAAACAAACACGACGGCACGGGCGTTTCTGCTGTCTTGAGAGTGCCGCCACGACATCGCCGCACGAGTAGGTGGATCTTCCCTTCTAGTACGTGCTGGGTTATCATAGCGACACACGACGAAAATTCACAGTCAAGGATAGCGCTTTTACGCGAAACGATGAGCTTTCACCACGCCGTCCACGTCGACGATCACCACCGACGCCATGTTTGCGGACAGAAGGAGCCGGCCTGGCCGACCCGCGACCGGCACGACCGGCCTGCAACGCGCGCAGATACGTGCGCTTCCGCGCATCCCGGGGGAACGGGGAATTCACCCCCGCGGAGGAAGGCAAGGAGAAAACGTAGTCCCTTGTTTGTGAAACGATAATTGCAGTATCGCGTGTTCTAAACTAGAAATATTTTACGTCTTGTGAAATTATCATGCACAACATATCTAAATGAACTGAAAATTGTTTCTTTAGAGAAACTTTACAAAGGCCGCCAAAATTTTCAAACATACGATAATTTCATTGGTTCTCGCAAGTACAGAAAAGAGTCCGCACGTATGTTATTCCTGCGTGATTAATAGGCGGTTCTGCCTTCTAAAACTGAAGATACTCATTCACTGACACTTCCTTAACGCCATCGCACCAAAAAGTTGCTTCTCCAAAAACTGCTTGAGTGCCCCTTTAACAGCTCCGCTGTAAAACTTACGTCACATCCGTATCCGCTCAATTTCTTTCGCGTTACAGCGCCGTGGCCGTTGGCAATCGCTAACGATCACAGCCGTGTAATCAGTTATTTCCACTCAAAACATCGCAATTTGCCCTTGCATTAGCACCCGTCCAATATTCGCCGTCAACTTGAGCGTATGGTTGTCTCAATGAACTGTTCTTGAAGTGCTCACTATTCTAGCGAAGGGAAATGTTGCTGCGGTGGACGTTCGCCCGATGCTGATTGGTTTCGGAGCAGACGACTCTTTGCTAGCAGACGACAGCCAGTTTCTTCGGGTTTCGCGCCTCGCATTTGGCGTTGTAACACAAATGCTCCCGTCACGTCTGGTCACGTGCCTCGCTCCGACGCTCTTATTGGGGCACGGGGCCCTAGCCCCGATTTCACCGAGTTATCGCGAAACGAAGTATAGTAATTGGTTCCGTACAGGATGTGTCTAAGGATGAATCGCCAGCTTATATATTTGGGGCACATATTTTTTTACGCGTTGATTTGTACCCACTTTCCGCCTGGTGCAACGTATCCACATTCCGCCAATAAAAAAAGCAGATCAATTTAAAAATAAAAATTAATGTTTGATGAGGCTGAATTGTGCCTACAAATATAAAAGAAAAGTACCACGCATCTTGTGTCGCCGACGGAATGGTGATTTAAGGCCCGTTCACACTCTTGCAACCGAGTACGACCGAGAGAGACGAGACCTGTTGAAACCACTTAAACTTTCTTAGGGCGAGGGAACACACTGGCACTCTGGCGCCATCTATGCGGTGACCCTGGAACTGCATTTCAAAAGAGCGAAGGTTTTGCGGAATTTCCGAGGTCAAATGTGCGTAATACCTATAAGAAAGGCTCATTTATAACATTGACAAAAGGTTTTGCGAGCCAAGAAAGAAAGGATAATGCGCGAGAGATAAAGAAAAACATGCCGGACCGCCAAGTTTACACTGCTACCCAATAGATGGCTCCAGTGTGCCCTCTTGTTGTAAGAGGTTTCAAGGCACCCAGTTATAAGAGGTCGCAAGAGTGTTAACGGGCCTTTACACGCAGCATCGCGTTATCGCTACTTTCATACACGCGACGCGCTTAGGAATGTTCTGAACAAGTACACTCGATGGCAGTCCAGAATGGGCTGGGATTTCTTAGAAAACTACTGAAATATTGAAGTAAGGACCCGGCTCTACGGAATTTCAACCCCATTCCTCTGCGTGACAGCCGCATGACTTGTCAGATCTGTCACGTATTCGGACAATATCGCGTATACTTTGTTTAGCCTTCCAGTCCAGACGCAGCCAACGCTACGAAATAGATGGGACCAATCGGACAGCAAAAAAAACAAAAAACAACAAAAAAAACGCGCCATTATGGTGTTTGTCGTGTTTCTGTACGCGTTCTATCAATGCTGAATCAATCATAAACTGAAAAGGCGTAAAAGCTTGGGCTTTTCAAGTTGCTTGACTGGTCCCATTAGCTCGTAGCATCGGCTGCGTGTCGACTCAAGCTGAAAAGAAGTATAAAAACTATCGCTCATGCGGAATTTACACCACGTTCGAATGTGCCACAATATTGTATTTATTAAATCGATATCATATACACTTTGTGTTTATCTTAGGCTTTTATTGCGTTTTTTTTTTAAATCTGTAAGGCTGCACGAATTCAGTATCATCACGCAAGTTATACGGCGGCCAGAAGGATAATATATAGGGGGCTAATAGTCTGGAAGACTTAAATAATTTACTAACATTTGTTGAAGAGTTCTAATTAGTAAATTTAAAAATAGTGTTTAAAATTAAAGTCAAGGGTATAGGTGCGAAAACGCGGATGAAAATTTCATCATCCGCGTCCATCGTGCCAAATCATAAAAGTTCAACGCGCACCGAGTGGGCATCGTCTCAAAGTGGGGATGGTTCGGCCCTTTTGCGCATTATTTCGTCTTTTCAAATTTTGGCACAGGTGCCTCGCCAAAAAAAAACAAAAAAAACTTTTTAATGGAGAATTCGGTTCCCAACGAAAGGCGGATTATAAAATTTAGTGTCCTCGAGCCCATCCTGGTACTAAGGCTAATACTGCAAACTGAATCCTTTTTGTGAAAACCAGACTCAAATTGGGGTTATGTCTCGGCTGTTTTTACTCATTCGTCCATCTTTTGGAATTTGGGTACTCGCGCCTCGCCAGGGAACTTTTATAGGACAACCCAGTTCCCAACTAAAGGTGTTATATAAAATGTAAAGTCCTCAAGCTAAGCGTGGTACTATGGCAAATGCTCCAGACTGAATCCTTTTTGGGACAACGGGTCTCAAATTGGGGAGCGTTTGGCTGCTTTTATGCATAGGTTAATATATATATATATATATATTTTTTTAAATTAGGACACTTGCGCCTCGCCAGGGAACGTTTTTAGGACAACCAAGCTCACACCTAAAGACGAAATTCAAAATGTAGAGCCCTCGGGCCTATCCCTGTACTACGGCTAATACTCCAAAATTAATTCCTTATGAGACAACCGGTTTCAAATTGGGGATGGTTCGGCTTTTTTTTACGAATTCGTTCATCTTCTGAAATTTGGACAACCGCGCTGAGCTACGCAACTTTTTGAGAACAACCCAGGACCGAACTAAAGGTGGAATAAAAAATTAAGAGCCCTCAGACACATTATAGTTTTATGGCAAATACTCCAAGATGAATCCTTTTTGAGATAACCGGTTTCAAAATTGAGATGGATCGACCTTTTTCACGCAATCGTTTATCTTTTGAAATTTGGACAACTGCGCCTTGCAGGGGAACTTTTTGAGGACAATGCAGTTTTCAAATAAAGGCGGAATATAAAATGTAAAGACCTCTAGCCCACCCTGATACTATAACAAATACCTTAAAATTAATCCTTTTTGAGACAACCGGTCTCAAAGTTGGGATGGTTTGTCCGTTTACACTCACTGGTTCGTCTTATTAGTCTGGCGCCCGCACCTCCTCCAGGAAACATTTTGATATGGGAAGATTTCTTAAGTGGTGACGAAATGCAAACTTTAGGGCTCTCGACTACAAGCTGTTGCTGTGCCAAATTATATAAGCAATTTTTGAGAAAACCTGTCTTGAGGTGGACATGGTTCTACTGTTCTCATTTTGTAGTTCTGAACCCAGGCCTAGTCCTGCGACGTTTGGAGAAATACCGAGCAACCGGCAACGAAATATTCAATTTAAGGCCGCCGACTACAAGCCGACGCTATTTCAAAATCTTGGGCTTCCGCCCTGCTCAAGGACTATTATATCAGGTAAGATATTTCAATACACTCTTTTTTCAGTTATTGATATTTTTTTACTGTCTGTCTTAAAGGCGATTGGTATAATTAGTTTAATGTAAACATACAGTACGTCAATAAATAATACTTATAACATGTGAATATTAAGTTCATAAGAACAGTCATACTCTCATAAATTGGGTGCTCACCGCTGTGCTCCCAGCCTTGCAATAAAAAACACTTCATTACAATCTCATCACTAAAATAATTAGCAAAGAAATTTTGAAAATTTTTAGAGCGCTGTTCTTAGGCAACCGCTTCTTGTATAGCGGCGACGCCGTCGCCTTCACCGTCGGTGCAACCAACCCGCTAAGTTTAGTGGGAAATTGAATTTGTGTTGAGGTCACACAATGCCAATTATCCTGCTAAATCTAGCGCATTAACGAAATTTGTTTTGGGTGATGTGACACAAAGACATGTGACGTCATTTTCCCCGCTAAATATAGGGAGAAACTCAATTGGTGTTGAGGTCTCAGGAACCCAAGAAAATAATTTTGAGAAAAAAACTTAATGTAGCTTTGTAGTGTTTGCACTAAGAGTGTGGCACAGTGCACCTCCTGTAGCTCAATGCATGAAATACATGATATCTTCATTCATACATATACGTATGGTGAGGCACACAAGATGCATTTAGTTTCAACGTTGTACACAATCAACAGAAAATCTTGTTTGCATTTTAATATTAAAGTAATCATTTATTTGTAGTAATTGCGTTGCTCGATTGTCCTTCTCTTCATATTTTGTGCAAGACAATCCAAGGGCCCCTTCCAGGAATCGACACCATGGAGCGCTGTTTCAAGGGCATGTCCTCCTGGATATAAAACGAGAACTCAGAGGGCAAATGCGATTAACAAACTTCATTTTCGAATTAAGCGCTATCGTGTGGGAATACGCTCATAGTTAGTATCCTTTATATGCTTCCCCTAGTTGTAAGAATGCATGGCGAAAGCCCGGTGAAACATGCCTGGTAGCATTTATGCTCCAGTTGTAATGCAAACACGCTTGTTATATTATTTTTAATAATTAGGTTATATGTAAAAAGATTATTGCATTATTTTTTCAGAAGTCATGGGGGCTTGTTCCTCTAGGCTTCTAGTAAAAACTAAGAAGTATACCAGTGCCCATTAGCGAAACACAGGTATAATACACGACCATGTCTCCGTCCCGACACTCAATCCACTTGTCTGGCTTGTCTGGGAGCTGTGGGCGCATCTAGTTATGGTGTACTAACAAGCTCCAAGGTTCCATCTAAATTTGTTTAGTAATCTTTCCTGCGTTGCTTCCTTTAACTAAGAGTAGCATTAACCTTAGGCACGAGAATCTTGAATTCCTATCTGTTTCAAACGAAAGCGAAAACCTAAACAAAATAATCGGTGGGACACTCATCTGCTTGTGATCGCTCGAAGAACACTGCCTCCGGCGAAAGCAAGTGCTCCCCCTCTCCCCACCCTCCCAGAAATACCCCATTTCTTTGAAAACAATTAAGGTTAGGTGCTTGATGTCTAGACCTTGCATCCATTTGAAGTAACGCTCATCTCAGAACTCAAAGAGGGCGTACCTTCTGTGATTGGCCTAGTTCCCAACGATAAGACTGCGTCATCCTTGCAATGGTGTAGGTGATTTCGACCAGGGCAAGCATGGAACCAACGCAATTGCAGGGTCCTAATCCAAAAGGCTGGAACGCAGCCTTTGGAAAGCCTTTGTCGTTTTCGACGCTGAACCTGCAGCCAAGCAATTCAAACTGTTTTACAAGCCCCAAAACGTACGTTTTTTCTCATGCGATCAAATGTAGCTGTAGATTGAATTAGTAATCAGGATGATATTTTTCATTCCAAGCGACATAATGTAAATGAGTTCAATATATTAACCAATGGAATAGTGGTATGATTACTGTCAGTATATTCATGCTCTTCAGCTTTATTTTAGTACGTCTAATTAAGATTACATGCTTCCAACTCAAAACATTTCTAATAGTCAGATGACCTTCAGCATCAGTAATTGCTGGATTTGCATTGTTGTTCTCAGAACCACTCGTCGTAAAAACAGCTCAAAGGGAAATGAAAGAAAAAGAAGAGAGGGCACAGGACCAAGACAATTTTCTGTTTATATGTCCTTGTTTTTTTCCGCTGTTTCCACGATGAACGCTCACCATCTCACACATTATTTTAAATCTTTTTTTATTAACCTCAGCAAATTTTAGCAGCGATTGTTGACTATTATTCCCAAACAGCGGCGTGTACTAGATACCTTGTCTGGCTAAAGAAGAAGAGGTGAGATGGGATGAGCGCGACCAGATCGAACGTGTCAGTTTTGAAGTTTCAGTAGACGTGTGTTTTGTTAAAGCCAGTCATTTTTTGTGTTAAACTACCTCAACGTCACAAACAAGGTTGTGAAACTAGAGGAGCGTTGCCAATCACCACAACAATTTCGCAACGTTTATAGAGTTTTCCTTAGCCTGAAAAGGCGTGGTTGTTGCAAGGTAATTAGGAATTATATAAATCGTTGTAAAGTTTTGCCTCACAAAAAGCGAAAGGGAATGCAAGGTTTCCAATTCTTCGTCTGGTGGTCCCGGGAAAACCGACATTGGGAGCTTACGCGTAGATTACCCTCCTCTCTGCTGGCTTCATAAAGACATTGGTCTATCTAACCAACAATATACTTATCCTTTTGGCCTATCTAACCCACAATATCATCATCCTAAAACATGGTTCTATGGGGTTGAGCCTTTACGCAGTCACGAGTTATCAACTTGTTCGCGTCTATAAAGAAAACATTCAATCCATAGCGTGCCCCCCCCCCCCCCCAACCAAGCTCCGCGTATCTGACCGCGGCGGTGGCTTTCATTTTCCCATTTAAAATTTTAGAAAATCGCATTATTTCAAATATAGTTAAGGCCTGCTCTGCGCACCTAGTTCGAACTGTTACATTTGGGTGGAAAATAAACGTTCGCCACTGCGTAGTTATAAATCGTTATTTAAGAAAAACTCTAAAAGACTGCTTGACTGGGCACTCGTTGAGTCTTTTGCGTATGTCTTGTGTTATTTGCGAGCAGAATGAGAGGTCGTCGATATGGAGTCAGCATTACCCACAAGATGTTTTTACCTGTCCGGGTCAAATTTCATAGGATCGGAGAAATATCTTGCGTCCCTTTGGATCTGCAGTGTGGGTGACAGGATGCTAGTGCCGCCCTTGAACGTGATGCCCTGGTACTCAAAATCTGCCTTGGCCTGCCTCGTGATAAATCTAGAAAAAGTGTTTGGAAAGAACGTTGTCAAGTAATTCAACTTCACCGCAAATTCTAGAGACTTCAAACGTCGGGAACACCTGGAACATTTCTGAATTAAAACACGATCACAAAGGTGACAATTCGACAACTGGCAAAATCATTTATAGTTTTTTTTTAATTAAAAAAATGTGTACGTTTATTGGCGAGTCCAATCCAATGTTGACGAAAACAAAATGAAGCTTATATGCTCACGTGAATACAGGTGGCCAAATTCGCAGCGTCTCGTTCACCACCTGACCAAGGTACTTCAGCTTTTGAGTCACTGCCTCATAATCTAACTCTCCCTAAATGAATAAAACGGAAAGTGCGTTACTAGTCAATGGTTAACAATTCACGCCAGAGCATTGCAGATTTTTCTTCCCGTCTTTTAAGATATTACAGATCCAACCCTCTTTATTTTTCAGCTTAACAAAGACCATTTGAGACTCACGTGAGCGCAAAGAGTGATCAGCTCAGTATTTATTTAATTTCACTTCAAAATGCCACAAAAGACCGCAAATCCATACTTTACAATTTGAGCTCAGTAACTTTAAAATGCATTGCAAATAAAACATTTCTACGTGAACATTTGAAGAAATATTACTGGTTGGGGTAAAACAAATTAAACAAGGGTACGTACAACCAGGTCCTATTTAGAAACCAAACGTTTTGATGTCTGCTCGGCTACTTTTTTCCTCAGAATTGACTGGTGATGGTTATTGCCACATTCACCAATAAAAATACAAGACCGAGTAGGCATCGTGACGTTGGGCCCCTATTTAAGACCAGTAGGACGCTCCTCCTTTTCAAAAACATTTCAGATTGTGATTGTGAAAATAAAGATAGAAAAGTAGCGGCTACTGCAACGGGAAATAAATAGATAACCCGACATTTTCTTTTTAGGGAGTCGGTAACGTTTTTGTAATAAAACCAACCTAATCGGGTTTGTGGGTATTGCATGAATAAATAACGTTGAACTTTTCGAGTTGGATGGCAGCTTGTACCACTTGGAAGGTGTTTGACTTTTAATGTACAAGTGCCCTTCGACCAGGAGCTCGTCATGAACATAAGGTTGATTTTGAGAGCTGCTAGGACATCGGCGTATATTTCTTGGGAAGGTTTAATGTGTACACAGTTCGTGTAATGTTGCAACCTAAAATTACCTAAAAAACACTTGAAACAACTTACCGAACCACCCAAGGCAAGCTCCACTTCTTTCCTAACTTTTTCCTGGATATCCGGGTACTTCCCGAGTGAATACACAACGTAGCACAGTGCAGTCGCAGTCGTTTCAAACCTCGCAGTAAACAAAAGTATTTTAATTGTTTTTATATGGTCATGTTGACAAAATTGATCAGCTGAAGTATAAAATCCCGTAACAAATTCACGGGAGTCAAAAACTATAAATATAATAAGGCCGCTGTTGGTAAACTCTTGAAAGAGATAGGTGAACCGTGCGCTGAAATCACGTGAACGTTTATGAAGAAAGTGCTTTTGACAGTAACGTTTTTCAATTGTAGTTAAGTGCGTGCCTTATGGAGAGAACTGAATTGATATCGTTGAATTGAGGAGCGCCATGAATGTTCTTTGTTGAGGAAGCATACTACCGTTCATTCCAAGGAGAATTCAATTTGCTTCTAAAGGCGTGCGCTCGAGTTCTACCTTACATAGTCCGCATCACTGTTAATATTTAACAGCTATTGCTCCTATCTGCTCTCACCCCCCCCCCCTCGAAATGATGTAAGGCTTACGGCGTTGTAGGCGTCCGTCCCGGGTATCGTCACGTGACAAAGTGGCATCACAAATTCACGTAATGTCACAGCATTACGTGGCGTCAAGATTCCACTTGATATTATAATGGCACATGGATTCCCAATGTTCAAACTAAAATTGGACGTGCTATTGTTCCTGTCAGTGTGAACTTCTTAATTAAAAATAGTTATGTTAAACTCACTTTAACTTTTCTAATGGTAGAATAAAATAAAATTATTACCCCAAACATAACCATGAACGGGTTCAAATCTGCGGATTAAAAGCCTGAATACATTGACCAAAACAAATTGCGCAGTCACAGGAGAACTTACCCCGCGAGGAACAATACGGTGGTGTTCATGACAACTTCGATGAAACTAAGCGGCCTGGTCTTGCGATGGCCTGTGAAGAAAAGTAGCTTCAGTGTTCCAGTTCTTGCAATGACGTAAACCGGCTAGATTTTAACATATCTTTCAGACATAAGCCTCGCATACCCTGTAAACACTGCTAGTTTATTTTATGAGCCGAACATTAAAGAACACGCGGATTTCACATTCACTGGAAGGTACTACGACTTGTAAATATTATACGTTAGCTATAAATATTATACATTAGCATAAATAATATACATTAGTAAATATACACATTAGCTCAATCAAAAGTGAAAAACGATTTTAGATCCTTGGTCAGCGAGAAGAATACGCAATCATTAGCAGTCGTAAAGATACTAAATTACACTTAGGTGAATGAATGGATGCATTCAACCGGGCCCATTTAATCGGGAGGTGGCTTCTACCACCTATTAAGTGTCTATAATTTGAACTGTGTTAATGCGCCTTTTAAAGAAAATTGAGGTTCATTGTTCAGTGGTACGTGTTCTAAAGAAATGGCGGCACGTGTAACGAAAAACCATCATTCATCACCGGGTGCAGGCACTTTCCGCTCTACGTATTTCCGCAAAGAGTTGTGGGAGCGAGAGTCTGCCACCATAGCCAGAGGCCGCTGCCGACTGCCCAAACTGGACAACATCTGAGGCGCGCAACAGCACACGTAGGACAGTGATGCAGAAGCCTATAACAGGACGGCACACGCCCATAGAAGGGGGAGACGGACCGAGGTCGAGGAGGCGTGTAGTTGGAACACGACGGCAATGTTTTACGCTGATACTAACAACCCATTCCTGTTACTCTAATAAATGTAGTTTCTCGTTATAGAAACCCCGGCTTCGTGTTGTTCCTCCCGAATGAGCATGCAGCAAGGCAACCCTACCACATGGCGCCCAACGTGGGGCAAAGTGGTAGGGATGCCTTGCTGCATGCCCATCCGGGAGGAACAACATGAAGCCGGGGAAATATTGCGCGATTGTGTGCCCACCCCAGATCATTTATCCTTTTTTATGCAATATAGAGCCAGGGGTTACACATGAGAGTAACCCATGGCAATTGCTCGTTCTGATTCTCCAAGATAGATCACGGGCAACGCCACCACGGATCCCGGGCATCTGGACGCCAGGGTCCCAGGACACGTGGCGGTCCCAGTCACCGAGGGCGGCAACCGGCGTGGCTCACCCCACGGAACCGCGGCCCGTGGGCAAGACGGTCCACAGGCACCGAAAACTGAAACTGCCGGCGATTCCGGGAACGGCCACCAAGGACGACCGCGACCTGGAGCGCGCCCTAGCTCCAATACAGCACCGCCGTCCACACCCTCGACGACGACCCCCTCCCAATGACGACCACGACGACACTGGCATCGACATGCCAGACGCTTAAGGGGGGGGGGGAAGTGTGGGAGCGAGAGTCCGCCACCACGGCCAGAAGCCGCTGCCGACCGCCCAAACTGGAGAACATCTGAGGCGCGCAACAGCACACGTAGGACAGTGATGCAGAAGCCTATAAAAGACGGCACACGCCCACAGAAGGGGGAGACGGACCGAGGTCGCGGAGGCGTGTAGTTGGAACACGACGGCAATGTTTTACGTTGATACTAACAACCCATTCCTGTTACTCTAATAAATGTAGTTTCTCGTTATGGAAACCCCGGCTTCGTGTTGTTCCTCCCGGATGGGAATGCAGCAAGGCAACCCTACCACAGAGTATGGGAAAATGCCCATCCTTCCCTCGCCTTAGGCTATCAGCAAGCAAAGTTTTGATAAGCCGAACCTTTTTTTTTTCTATTTTACCCTTAGTTTTATTTTTTTTAACCATAGTATTTTATTAAATCATTGCCGCCTGTTGCTACTGCAGGTTGAAGTTCTCTACAGTAGAGAGTGAAATGTTCAGTAGAGAGCCTATACTTAGGAGACGCAGCGGCTCAAACTGTGAAAAACGTGTTCGATGTAATGGTGGACGCCTCCTTTGAAGATTGGTCACTAGTCCGCATGCGTAGCGTTATTGCGGGACAAGGAGAATAGTGAGCAGAGGAGCTGAGCAATGCATGGAAGCGCTTACACACGCCTCGCAGGTGATCTACACGTTTGCTTCCTCGTCGCAGCTTGTAGTACAAACGCAGCCCATAAACTACATGACCCAGATCGAGTAGTGGGATACATTCTCAAATCTAGGCACACATTGTACATGCTCCAGATACCGTGTCAATCCGCTGACATTTAACTTTGCTCCATTTAGTCTGAAACACTTCCGTTCGGACTTCGAATAACGAAGGACTTCCGTTTATATTTTTCTTGGTAATTTCCGTTTTAAACATGCTGAACGCTTACAAGTGTGATCATATCTGTATAGCAGCTTCACAGTATTTTTGATCTGCTTTGTGTATTTTATGATAAACCTTTCTGCTATTGCCAAATATTTGTTTTCTTGTTCGCCGTGTACATCTTCTGTCGAAATTCCTCAGGTACAAATTGCTGAAAACTCTTAGTTTCCACTATCGATCATCGATTTTTCTCAACCGATAATGAAATAATATTTTACTCTCGGGTTCCCTTATATATAAAGACAACTATTCCACGCCATCTTAAAGAATGCACTATCAAGACCACGGGCATCTGATTACAGACTGATAGCTTTCTGTTAATTCCTTTCTCGTCGAACTTCTCTGCGGATCACAGCTAGTGCCATCTAGGAGCCTCAGTGGAAAAGTGATCGTTTTACACAAAGAACGTCTTCCTAAGAAAAAAATGACCCAGAAACTTCACTATACCTTGAGTCTGTACTCTCGTTGTGCCTTCGGTAATAGTGTTTGGAGTCGCCTGCAATTCCTCATATTCTGCGTCAATAAGGTTTTGAAGTATGTCGTTTCTTCGCAGCTGTCAAAGATACGCGATGTAAGGTGCATGTTTAGACGCCTGTTATTTTTGTTGTTACAAATTATCATGCAGCTCTAACCTATTCTAACAACTTTCAACGATTACACCTTTTTTTGCAAAACTCAACTTTGAGCATTAGGTTATTCTCGAATTGCTCAGACACGTCCGATAGACGCTTAGAAAGCACCGAGTTATATGCCTGGTAGAAATATCGAACGCGAAGTTAACGCACATGTAGAGTCGTTTTTCCGAAGGCGGATGACCTTCGCCACGTGTTCGGCGAACGTGCGAATCGGATACCTCCCGAAAATCCAGCTGATCCACAACAGCGGAGTCGCCAACTTTCCGAGCGCAGTCGTGCAGTCTGAAATGGAAACAAGATGCAAGAGTCAAGCAATTTTCGACAAAACAAGCAATGCCCAGTTGAAACAGGCTGAAAGGTCGACCAGCATGTGACGAAACTCCACTGAAAGCGTCCGAAGTTTCCTGTCCCAGCTCGCTTGTACCTTTGCATTAATTGCATTAACTTCATAACTTTAAAATGCCACCCGTTTACTCTTTTTGGTGTTAGACTGGCGGCAGCTGATGAAACTCGTTTGCTCTACTGACATCTACCTCCTGGTTAGCTCAGATACTAGAGCGCTCCACTGGAAATGGAGAGGTCCCTGGCGTGATACCAGGACGAGGCCGAATTTTTGTGGTCGCGCACCATTCACTTGGCTGTGTTTTGAAATTTATGTTTGTCCTTTGTCCCCCCCCCTGTTCCCCTTCTCCATAAATTATTATCGTCATCAAAATGTGTTTATTTTGTTGTTATTCCTCATACCGAAAGCATAAGTGCGACGATGTTTGAGCACAACACCAATATTCTTGGCAAACCAATTGACGCTAACAGTCTTTCTATATTTCTACGGCTTATATTCGAACGTAAAAACTACAAATTTAATGAAAATCATTGCGTGCTAGTCAGTGGCACATTAATGGGTAAAAAAAAGGGCCAAATTCTGCAATTATATTTATTAAGTTTTAAATCACGTTTCATGTCAAATCCATTTGCCCTGCCCATTTTTGTATAAACGCTACATCGGTCACATCTTCATGATATGGACCTATTCGCAACCTGAAATGTGAAATTCATTGACGAGTTTACCAAAGCCCACCCGTACATCCACTTTTCGAATGGCTATTCTCACAAATGCATTAATTTTCTAGACGTAACCTTTAGAATAAATGGCAACAAACCTGCAGCAGGCGCAAAGTTAGGATTGCGAAACGCGGATGATTAGATTATCATGGTGTTCCGCCACTGCTACTTTGGCTCCTGCTGCACGAGTGGTAACTTTGGTGCGATGCCGAGTTTCTCACGAGATTCAAGTCGTTCTAAAAGAGTAAATAGAGTGGTTTTCGATGACGCTCAGTAAGTTTCTACTTGGAACAATATGTGCATTTTCACTAATTAAAGAAATTAATGAAAGAATTTTTATTAATTAGCCGACTTATCGCAAATATTAGCAAGCCACGTAATGTTTTCCGGGCGGTACAACTCACCTGCACAAACCGCATAAGTGTAGCTTTTACGGCCCATTTTTTAGATCAAATGTTTAAATAAAATAAAAAACTTGTATATATATATACCGGGTGTTGCATTGTAGTTCGAACCGATTTCGAACCGAAGTTGTGCAGATTGAAAGCAATCTGTTCCTAAGCTGAAAACGTGATGATGGTGATCAGGACCGAGGACACCGACAATGAAATATCCACCCAGCTCAGGTCGTTTTGGGAACTCGAGCACCTTCGCATACAAAAAAGCTCCACGCTAAAACATGCCACAAAAACGCCGTACACATACGCATCGCAAAGAAACTATCAAGTTCAAAGATGGCCGCTTCAAGGTGTCACTTCCATGGAAGTCAACTGACGAGGAGCGTACAAACAACTGGGAATTGGCAGTACAAACAACTGGGGATCGTCATTGAAGCCAGGAGCCGCCACCAGTCACACCAGGATACCGCCGGTGATGCAACACCGTCACGTTACCACGGCTATAAAGGGGGGACCCGCGATCATGCCCGGCGAAGACAGATTGGAAATTAGCATCGGAAGCTACCATTATCTAATCCTGTCCCATTAAAACATCGTCATTCATATAGCCCAAACCCGGTCTCCTGCCCGTCCGTCCCCCAGCCCTTAACAGTTCTCAACTGAAATGAACGCTTGATGGTCTGCCTAGCTAATTTAAAAAGTAAAGGGAGGTTGGTCAGGCTATTTGGGATATATATATATATATATATCTATATATATATATATATATATATATATATATATATATATATATATATATATATATATATATATATATATATATATATACCTATATACTTTCGCTTTTTCATACATAGAACTGACTAGTGAACGGTGAGAAATAAATTGATTCGTATAATGAAGCGTCACAACCGATTCCATTCCACAAAGACTGTAGCAAAAAAGCTCTATGCCACGTGAAAATGCTATGATACTTGTATTTATAAATATACCCCGAGGCCCAATACAATATTCAGTCGGGTGTTTAGAAGTTATGGAGTTACGTCAGGTGTGTCTTATGTAATGTTTAAGAAATGTTTTTTTTCTTTTTGCGGCGAATTAACGAGTGAGTAAAAATCTTGCAAGGGTGGCATTAAATGAACAAGTGCTTAAAGATTAATGTCAGACAGGTATAAACCAATATTACTTTTTATTGCGTGCCCAAGGCAATTTATGCAGATATATGCTAAAACAGTTTAGCAACCAATCTAGATTTAACATTCCTTTTTCATTCCTTACAAGTATTTTTTGAGAAAACACATCTTTTGATTCCCAACTCCTTGAGTTTCATTAATTTGCCTACTTTTACAAAAATTAATTTCCAGCTGATTTCCTTTTCTGTGTTTTTCAGAATGTTATTGATGTAATCCTGCGGAGGATTATTTTGCACGAATTCGCAATGCTCCTATTCAGTGGTTGTATTAATATATAAGCAACAAAAGCCAATGTGTCGAAGTCGAAGGAAACAAACCGGAGTGAGAGGTGATGTCACCTACGGTGTTCCCCAGTGTCCTCTTTTAGGACTACGCTTGTAGTTTTTGTTGTTGTTTAAGTTTTTATAAAGGGTCTTCCAAATAGTGCCTTGACTAACGTTTAGATACATGCCAATAAATGTATGGTCTTCTCGCAGTTTCCTCACTTGTTTAGAATGTATTATTTTGCATGGTGAATTTAATCTTCTTCTCAGCATGTGTGGTTATTGAGGGATGGCCTTGAACTTTCAGAAGTACTATCCTAAACGGTTAAAAGCAAATATCAATATCACCTTCTTTGATTTTACACAAGCCCAAGTTATTTATTTTCGAGTATTTCGCATTGAAAACCTTTACTGGAGAAACATTTTAATACATAAGCATAAACTGAAAAAAGGAATAGGGCTTATAACAAAAATTTAAAGCTGCGAAACCTTTGACCACCTGAAATCTTTAGATGAGCTGTCACCTACCGATACTTCAATATGCCTCTGAAGCCTCAAATAATTTTGTTTTGCTATTTGCTTATATCAATGTGAAAAAGTGCAAAACGAAGATGGGAGATTTGTTTCTGGGATGTATAGTTATATGAGGGGAGCAATAAGAGAGCTAGCAACTGGTACGACGAATAGCGTTTGCAATTTATTTGCAAATGTATTATGGATGCATCTGCGCATGCGTGCGTTTTTGAGGGGGCGAGGTGAGAAGCTGAGGTGTGGAGACGGAGCACGGCAGAGACGCGTGCGGATAATAGGCTCTTTCTATTGCTCCACGTTCCGTGTATTCCAAACGCAGCTCATAAACCACGTGATACCGATCTATCAGTTGGGAACACTCTGAAATCTAGGCACAATAGCATATCGTACGCACTCGTAGGTGGTAGCAACGCCGTTTGTCACAATCAATCGGAAATATCTGAACCAGCCTTTACGAGCATGACGTAAACACGGGTCAAAAGACGTAGATAAAATTCAGTTCAGGTTAATTAAGCTTAATCACCGCCTCTTGCTTAGCTTCCAGGTTTATTGAACTCAGGCGGAAAAGCACTAGTCAATAAATTATTCGGTCTTCTTCACGATTTTTTAATTCTCTATTTGTCTAACACGTAATACAAAGCCAGATCAGGAGTCAATGTCTATTTTGTTTTATTCAGAACGCATTGTGAGCGAATCACGACGTGATTCGGGACAACCGGGAAGCGATGAAACGAACACTTACGGGCGAGCATGTGAAACGGGCCCGACATGACGCCCTTCACAGCCTTCCTTGCACAGATGAGGAAGGGATGCTTCAGATCGCGCTGGAAGCTGGTGTCGATTCCGAATGCTGCCCGACCAACGTAATCCATCGTGAGCCCTTGGAACTTTTCAACCATGCAAACCTCTTTCCCGCTGTCAGCATCATCGGCCAGGACGTCCATGAACACGTCGCAAACTTCTGCGATGTGGCCCATCATCTTGAGTCATGGATTGCGACAACAATACATTATTTAACGATGAACCTAGTGCACTTGTAAAGAGGCAAATTTTCGTCAATCTAAAATATCTACCCGGAGCATTTGATCAAGACGGCAGCTGGTGGGCGCTGCTCGCGCTTTGTGCAATTCTATGTCCCTCCGAGGAAAGAAAAGGCGCTTCATCAGCGCGAACCGATTCAAAGTGGCCGTGTTATAGAGTTGTGCTGCCCTCACCGCAATTCAGAGCAATATAACGGGTGCTGCTCCCACCAGCTAGGGTCTCAGTCACGTGCTCCAAGTGAGTCTTTCATAGGCCCGTGTCCCACTAGAGCGACAGACAGAAACACACGACTGCGACAAGCCTCAAACCAGAGTCTTTCGCGGTTTGACAGGCTTTGTGTAATAAAGGAGGCTATGCTCAAACACAAGCATCATGCACGCGAGGGTATCTTTGGCAGGCTTGCAATCACTCGTGCTTGCTTCATGAGCATCGAACGACTAAACGCCTGTCACAGGTAGTACCATCGCGAACCTGCTGCATGGGTTTGAGACTTGTCGCTGTCTTGTTTGTGTCTGTCGTTCTAGTAGGACACGGGCCATATACGGCGCGGAGGTTCGTCAGCTCTTTAGGCACCACGCGTGTGTTTGTTTACCTGCCAGATGCGCCACGGTGGTTTTGTTTTCACCCGGAGCTCAACCAATGACAGGGCGCGGTTGCCGGCCTCGTCATCGCGAGTTCCCCCGTGCGTTCTCTATTACGCCACATGATTGGCGTGCCCAACCTGCCAAATACACGTTTGTGAAAGCTTGCTCGGCGTATTAGTTGAGACTTTACCCCCGTGGACCACTAATGTAAATTATAGGGCGCTGTATTGCACATAGCTGCTCTTTGAGCCTGGCACAAGTGAAGCCAGCTGAAGTTCGATGCTTGTTCCCGAGGCCGGGCGTTTGGTGGGCTTCCTATTGTATTTAATCGATGATTTGGTTGATGCTTTCTTGTGTCTTTGAGTGGGGTTTAATAATTCATTTTTCGACGAAATCCTAAAACAAAAAAAAACCGAACGTTTGAGATACGCACACCTGATCAACTAGAATCTGAAAATAGTCACATCAAACGGCAGGAGACTTGTTGGGTCTGCATGCGCTGTTTCCGAGCAATGAGCAGGCTCTCTTGAGATGACTAGAAATAATCTAGCCCCTAAACGCCGCTTGAACCAGCACTAGGAAGAGTTGAAATACCTGTCAGTTAGGCGCTCACTCCCGAGACAAGACGATTACTTCCGACGGCCTTTAACCTGTTTCCTGAATGCGCCATCCAGCCGCTAGTGTGGATCAGAGGCCAGATTCCCGAAACGATTTCAGTCTAAAACTGTTCGTAATACAAAACCTAAAAACGAATTCGTATTGACAAAACTAAATTATCGTAAGTTTTTTTCAACTTACAACGGAATCCTACGACAGGTCCACAGGTGTCTTACGCACTTTTATACGATCAAATTTACATGGCCGACCGCGTCACTCAGTTACTTTGTAGGACATTTATTTTTCTACTTGCTCTTAACGCGCGTCGCAAATTCAAGCAGCAACAAAAAAAATTGAAATCTACGATGACGGAGTTGAACGCCGGATCCACAGACATTTGGAAAAGGCTGCAATGGCAACGATCTCACCAACTAAGTGACCCCCAAGAGCTAGCTCGGCATGATAGGGCCCTAGGAAGGCACTCCGACACACTCCGACGCAGCGTCGCTCCGACGGTCCCTGGCCGAAACCGTCCGCCCACGACCAGCTGACCTGTTGAACAGAATATGTCCGCGCGACCCTTGTTGTCGCGCGGGTATATTCTATTCAGCTACCCTCAACTACCCCTCCAGTATGAATAGTTTGACCGCTGACCTCAATTTTTCATTAAGAGATCAGTCTCTTCCCCTTGTTTTTCAAGGCAGCGGTGACGAACGCTGTCGTCGAAAATGGATACTTTTATCCATCGATACCCTGTTTATGTTTTTGTGATACTGAGCTCAGATAAACGACGTATAGATTAGCTTCCCAACTTATGGTATATAGAATTTGTTATTAGTATGTCATTCTTATTCCGACACGAGAGCACTTCAGCATTGTCGAGCTAGAGCAGTTCGTGGGATCTCTACGCGATGCCGATCCAAACTTCCTCTGCCGAGTGTCACGTCAGCATTGAGTTGGAATCGTAAAAGATCAGCCCCGAAGATCTTACAAAGACACTGTCCAACAGCGTGAATTCAGCGCTTCGATCAGACGCGCGCGTCCGCTCCGAGTGTGAACGAATATTTACGTGGCTCGACACTCTCCTAGTTGAAACGTATCCTCTTGGATGTCGGCTCGCTTCTGCATCTCTGAGGCCGCGAAAAACGTAGCGGATATTTGTTTCCATGAATGCCGCTTTTCATACGAGTGGTGTGGCGGTCTCCTTTTAGCAAGTGTGCAAGCTGTCTTGACTTCGTCGTAGCGATCCAGCTTATAGCAGTCGACGAACGCTGTTATGCCGGCCTCGGCATTCGGGCCCGCTTAAATCATGGTAGCGTAGACATTTCACAGCACCGACACGATTCCCAGAGAAGTGTTCGAGGAAAGGTCGCCTGCGTTTGTTTTCATAAACACTCCACGTGCTTCGAACCATGCCAAGCTCTCCAAATGGTTGTTCGTGTTGCCGAAGACGCTTTCGCCATAGCAGCAGCGCGCTCTCGCGGGGTCGAGTGCTTGCAGGACGCCGGAAGTTCTACTTTTCCCATACGAGGACGTCGCCTCCCTCCTCTGACTTAAGAACGCGTTCGTGAATGCTAATTTATTTTCTTCTTACGGTGTTTGTAACTTACAAACTTCTTAGCTAAGTTGTCGTAGCCTAAGAAGCTCTTTGTGAATCTGGCCTTAGTCCCGTGGACCATATGAGCTGAACCACCCGATCCGTGCTTTTTCTTTGCGTCTGCAGTCCCCAAAAGTTTTACATGGCTCAATTTGTCAAATAGTGCAAAGTATAGGACCTGAAGTTTGAATTTCACTCCTAGTTCGGAAGATTGCTCTTTCAACAACTGGCAGGTACTCCACAAAAGCATGAATAACTGTTTCAGCTCATAATGTCCGCGGTAGTGGATACAGCCCCAAGCGTAGAATCTCTTTGGCTTTGAGTTTTAGGTACATTGTTATTACGGTATGCATTTATTTTTAAATCAATGAACACCTATAGACACTTTATTGTTGTGTTGTTTATGCTACAAAACAGGGCACTCCAACGTAGCTTAACGTGTGTAATATTCACCTGCTTGATCTTGGAGGTTGTGAAACCTGAGGAGACGCACTGACGCGTGCTTTTCCAATGGCTGTCCTTGGCGTGAACCAGACACTTACTAAGGAAGGGATGCATTTCGTCCGATCTGATGGTCACCTGTGGGTCGTTGCGTGGAGCATTGCTAAGCACTAAAACGTATATGACACAGAAGATAATTCATTAAAATATATCTCAAATACCTAAAGATAGCTCATTCATCTTTCCTGAGCCTAAGGTTTAACAATGAAGCCCTTACTTTGAAAAAGGTCCTACAGAAACGGCGTCCAAAGCACGCGTCCGTTCTAAGGCTAAAGTTATAAACATAGAGTAAGGACGCAAATATGCTGGTGATTGTTGAACGTAATGAGCCAAAACCCCAAGACCAGAGAGAACGAGGGACGACACGACACAGAAGTCTGAATTCAGACTTCTTTGCCGTGTTGTCCCTCGTTCTTCTTAGTCTCGGTATTTTAGCCTATTAGGTAACATTGAGGTCTGCTTCTTCGCCACTTCAAAGGCCAAATACTTTACCGTCAGAAACGAGAACCTCGCCCTTTCAGAACGAGCAGCAAAAGTTCCGTTGCCTGGCGTCAAAAATGTGAAATAAAGGAACGGAGGTCAAATCCGTAAAGCTGGAATCCCGAATAGCTTTGGCAGCGTTGTAAAACATCTTACGTCACATTAGATTGTCGCTTTTCTTGACTTGTCGTAACATAACACATTTACTGCCATCTGGTGGAGCTACATTTTCAATGTACCGTTAAGGGTGAAGTTGAATATTTTTACTGCTCGAGAATGACGCACTTATAACTAGTGAATAGCGTTTATCATCCTAATGCCATCTTAATAAAATAAATTACCCCGTGCATTTGTTTTTGGGTTAGTCATCAGCAAAATATTGACATCAGAACAAACACTCACTCCACGGTTTGTGAAATTGGATGAACCCTTGACGAAGGCTTGCTGCAAAAAATCTATGTCTTTCACCACTAACATTGGCACATCGCCATTGTAAAATCTGAAAAAAAATGTCGTGAAATAGCTTAGATCTTGACGCAACTTTAAGGGCATTCAAAATGTGTCAATCACCAACTAAAGCTTAAAAATATGTTTCTTTTAAAGTCTGTGAAGGCGATATTTATTAAGAGTATAAGGTTCGAAAACTGCAAACAGACAGGGACAATAGAAAATGCCCCTGACGACAGGGACAAGGCGCTACTCTCAGCTGATTTGTTGCAAGATCGGTGAACGCTTATATGAGACAACTCATCTACCATTCACATTTCGAACAACGCCAACAGCCAATAAAACGCTTTACAGGCACCCATCTAGATACGTCACTTCTTTATCTAGTAGGCTAACAGATGGCGCGCTGGATGCACATGTCATTCTTTTTAATGAAGTAGGCTTCTATAATCTCGCGCTCCGTTTTTTCTTTCGCTTTTTTTTCAAGAACGTCGTTGACTCTAAAAGTGGTTCACAGCCACACAGCAGCTACAACGCTCAGACATGGTGACCCACTTCGAATTGTTGCGTACAGCTAGTTTTGTGTTCTCTGGCCCTCTCATTGAAACAGCGTCCTGATCGTCCTATATAAAGCTTTCCCGCAGCTAATGCGGCCATTTCGTCGATGTTTAATGAACGCTTCGTGAGGAACAGGATAACTGAATCGGGAGTGTGGTGTTTCAAAATTCTGCAGGTTATCGGTAGTGAACATTTTTAGAGCTTTTAGAATTTTATCTGGGTTCTACTGCCGTTAGCATCAATGGACAGTTTTAGCAACCACAAAAATCTGGTGTTTGTATTGGTTCGTCCGTTCGCCCCAATTTTATGTGACATTTTTTTAGCCTCGTTGGACAAGCGGATCTCTGAAGGTCTCGCACAATTACGTATAGTAGAAGACGGTTGAGATATGTTGATGATTTTTTTGTAAGCTTCAATGCTGATGTTAATTTGGATGAAGTTGTTGCGAAAGTTGTCGCAGCATTCACAGAGGCGTCAGGAGGTCTGAAGTTCACTTTGGGAGATGCCAGATGACAAAGCGCATCCAGTTCTTAGATCTTCTGATACATTTTTCTTGAGGACCATTTTTGTTGGATTTACAAACCGCGGTCAAAGAAGAGCCTAGTGTCGTTTGGACAGTGCTCAGTCTAAGCTCATTAAGCGGGGGAATCGCTGTAACCTGCCTCCAGGGCAGCATTCGCAAAAAGTTGCGAATCACCAAATGTCGAGATATACTTTGTCTCATCCTACGATGGACTAAAGGCCAAAGCCAGTAGGCCGCCAGGTCCCAATCCCATTCCACGCCATACTATCAGCACGTTGTAGCTGCTGATTAGGGTGGACGAATAATGCTCGAATCCAAAAGCGCCGTAATTCACTTCTGATGGCTTCGACGCTGCAAAGAGCCTATGTGTCGTGGCTTTCTTTGTATGTAAAATTGTTCAGTCACTCATAGCTTTTCGCATTCGAGCCACTGTCCACCCGTCCCCTGATCAGTGATCTGAGACTCGGGATCCGGTACGTGCATTGGAAGCTGAAATGCCGCACACAATTTCTAGAGGAACTCGTTGATTGGGTCTGGCGGTCCGTAGCATTTGCCTCTAGTCCATCGTGAGGTGAGACAGTAGTAGCTTTGACATGCAGATGAACAGGCGTTACGGGAATGCGGGGTTCCCTTACGTGGCTGATTTCTAGTGTCAGGCAAAGCCTGCTTCTAAAAAATCAAACAAAAAGAATCACCAGAATGGTAGTATCCACAAAAAGAGAAAATATAGAGTGCATATCATTCCAGGCGCAATGCACAAGTTTCACACAACATAAAAAAGACTGCCTTGGCAGACAATGTTAACGTATTGCTTCTACTGCCTCGCATCTCCGGGCAAAGACTTGTCCGATAATGACTAGGAAAAGAAAGTTCTATGTGTTCCAGAGCGATGGCTTCAATATATCTGACTGTGTCATGGCCAATCGTCATCACTACGAAATACCGCTGAGTGGCAGGAAAGCTTATCTCGTGACAAACAGGACGCTGTTTCAATGTAGAGGCCATAGGAAACACAACTAGCTACAACAATTCGGGGGTCACCTCTCTGAGCATCGTAAGCGTTGTGGCTGTGGTAACCACTTTTAGAGTCAACGACGTTCTTTGAAAAAGCAGAAACAAAAAACGGAGCGCGAGATTATAGAAGCCTACTGCAGGTGCAAGAATGACGATGTGCATCAGCGCGCCATCTGTTACGCCTTTACATAGATAAAGAAGTGACGTATCTAGATGGGTGCCTGTAAAGGGTTTTCTATTGGCTGTTGGCGTTGTTCGAAATGTGAATGGTAGATGAGTTGTTCTATATGGCGTCTACCTGATCTTGCAATAAATCAGTTGGAGAGTAGCGCCCATGTCCCTGCTCGTTTGTGTTATTTTCTATTGTCCCTGTCTGTTTGCGCTTCGACCTTATACCTACCATGGACCAATCCAAGGGCCCAAACCAAAGTTTTAATGATAATTTATTAAAACATCAGGTTTACGTAGAGTGGGTGTCGTATTTGTTAATCTGATGACAATTATGAGTTCCTTTGAAGTTAATCATGAGTTACCAGGAAGTTTCCCAAGAACACGGCTTAAAAGAACAAGTGAATGGCGGAAAAAATCCGCCAATGACGATTATTTTGGTTAGTATAGTAACACGAAATGCGTTTAATGGCAGCGATTCTCTTTGAACGTTCTACGGAACGACAAAATCATTAGTCACGGAACGTACATCATACTAATTTCAGGGGAAAAAACACTTAAATAAAAATAAATTATATGCATAAATTCGAAGTTAGTAACAACATTTCGAACGTGCCCCGATCAAATTCGAACGCGTGATTTTTTTTTTTTAATACCAAAACTATACTGGAAGGAACTGAGTGAAAAATTGGAGATGAGAGCTCGTGGCAAAAGTAAAAGCGCCAAACTCTGATTGGAAAAGTAGTGGAAGCACGCAAAGGCTAGCGGTTCTTCTCCGCGCTCGCTGTTCGAACACGTTCCGATGCCGAACACTGGCGTCAGGTGTTCAAACCTCGAGACACTGCGCAATCAGCAGACGACGCTTTTGTTCGCTCTTATTGGAAGGATACGGAGGGTAGACAGTAAGGCAGGTGGCCTTTGTACCTACCCAACTAAATCCTTCCAATCAGTGGTCGGCGTTCTAACGTCACCGCGCGCACGCATCTACTGCTCTCCCTCAGTTTCACTCTCTACAACACTGGGAGTAGTTTCCAGAGTGTTCCTTTGTGCAAATAACGGACGTCAAATATTGTTTTTTTTAAGTTATCAAATGAGCTTACCGAGGACACAGGCAATAAAATGTGCTCTTGGGATACAAACTAAACGGGAAATTGTTCGAAAAGCGTGCTACAGAAGACATCAGTCCAGCAATGACTGCCAATCAAGACCGTTCGAAATATTGCTTTACTTTGTTACGCTGCGGGCAGAGAAGCGTGTAAGTAACCGTGTGACCATATCGTATCACCATATCACGTGATTGGTCGGAATGGAAGAGAATAGAAAGATTGGCAGGAGTGCGGAGAATACAACGCGGTCAACTTATACTGCATTCTTCCATTTTCTCCGAAAAGATCAAGGCAAATAACAGAATTTAGATACATTCCTATGACAACATATATGTAATATCAAATAAACTTTCAGTTAACGAAAGTGTAAAAACATCTGCTACTATTTACTCAGAATACATCAACATCTGCTGCGCAGTATTGAATTCGTATTAATAAATAAGTGGTATTGTCGGTCATACTTTGGGTAATTTTATCCAAAACAGGGTGCCATTATTGGCATATTTACGCTCACAAATCTATAAATGAATCATGAAACACAGTCAGTGAGAGAGTCTTACCCGAATACGTCACCATACTTCTTGCACCACTTCTCGAGAGCCGAAAAAAGTCCCTGTCCAGGTGAAGGAAAAGAGTAACTAACTAATTCAGCACATTTTCCATGCGCAAGAAATCTTAGTTAGAAGCATAACTCGTAATGTACCCTTGGTAAAATACATGAAAACAAGCGATCTGTGCCAGTGTTACCCAAGTCTTTATTGGTACAAGGGCTTCAATACGATTTATAAAGGGCACATTCTTTTGCAGATTACCACATCGCTGACCTAAGGAAGCAATAACACATAAAAACAGTTCTTGGGCGTTACGGCATTGTTAATAGAGCCTCGAGACGCCTTTAGTTAAAGACCAATCGAAACTGTACAAGAACTGCGCGGTTTCCGCTCTCATGATGGGTGAAAGGAATGTGTACTACATATTTACATTCTCGTGGTATTCCCACAGGTTTCCCCAAATCAGATTTGGCTCAGGCCCAGGTACACCCAGATCCTTGAAGTAAGAAAACGTCTTTCGTCTCCATCTGCGGAATTGGTCAATAAAACCAAACGTTTTATCATGTCAATGGTGAATCAACTTCGGAAAACAACTTTCATGTTAGTTAAAACGTCAAATATGTTACGCATTGTTGCACATTCACCTAAACTGATCTGGATGTACAACAGCAACAACGAGTCTTAACAAGCTACTTGCCCTACAAATCAAAGCGATCCGAGTCATAGGCGAGCTTTGACTCTTGCGCTCACACCGCTCTTTCCTGCTCTATACACAAAGTCCTTACAGTTCAGCAACGTTCTACTTGAAATGAGCCTTCTTCATTTACAGAGAGATGTAAACCAGCGAGTCTATAGAGACACACGCAAGGAAAAATATGCGACATGAGACCGATATATGTAAGGAGAGCATTGGCACCAATTACGAGTCGCAGCAGCTGAGCTATGATTTCGAAATTTTAAGGAAGTTTTCAGAGTTTTAGATAATATAAATTTCTGTTCTTCGCAGAGTTTTAAAAAAGAAGACGAGGGAGTACATTTTAATGCCAAGATTAAATACTTAGGCCACTATTAATTCATCGGAGACTCTAAGTGATTGACATTTTTTGCATCTATTGATTTAAGGCAAATCATCAAGCCTAGTTCCATTTAGGGCTAATCGGGCTTTGTGAGAACGTTTTCGACTTCAATAAAAAAACATCGGTGTGTATAAAGGTGCATGTTGTATAAGTATGTTTCAGAGCGCGACACTGTTAGCGCGAACAAGCGATCGCCGGTTTCTTCAGTTTTTCTCTTTGAGAACCAAGGGATCTCATCCAATTTGTTATTGCTACGGAAAGAGCTTGTTTGGTTCTATAGTGTAAGTCAATAAATTTCGTTGCTCGCTAATACTAGTTAGAAGAAAAAATGCGACAATGCGCCGATGTCGTGTTCGCGCTAACAGTGTCGCGATGTGTGACATTTTGACACCAGTAGAATTTGACATTGCATCCTGAGTCTGCAATAACGCTGTTAAGGGACTGGAGCCTCGTCCATTTAGCTTCGGGAACCACTTGCTCCTTCCTTACCTGAAGCATTTCTGGGTTTAAAATAGCGTTTTAATAATTCATTCATTTACTAAGCCTCCAACGACCTATAAAGTTTGGACGCTGCGTGTGCGATGACGCATCTTTTTTGAAATAGCTTTTTCCCAGAGTAGGTTCTGTCTATTAAAGTTCTTGTATTACCCCTAGTGACTGATTCTTGTACTCCCTTTCAAAGGAAACGGGCTGAAATTCCTTAATTGTTTTTGTTGTAGAAGATGAAGGTGAGACGTCGTATCTTTCAATCGAAAATTTATTGTCCATATAACTACAGTCCTACGGCAGGCTGTAAGGAAAACATTATTTTCGAGAGGTGTTAGCTCTCAGAAAAACATCCTGCATCTGCCGCTGCTGTTTTCGAAGCGAAAATTATATGTGATGTCCACGAGCCCTGCTTAAGTAGCCAATAGCCATTCGCCTCCAGTTGCTCGTCGTACACTAATATCTACGTCCTTAAACAATACAAAATCTCCACGACGACCCCACTTCGGGTCATTTGGGTTCTCTCTGGAGATATATGATCAAGTTAAAAAAATGGTTGCAGCAAATTTGATCATTGGATTAAACGCGATAAAAATACGGTAACTTTACAGGTACATCGTGATTGAAAACAATTAGTAAAGAAAATTGTCAAGGACGGCGTCGAGGGTGACGTCGAGGACGACGTACTTGAGGACGACGTCAAGAACGAAGTCTAGGAAGACCTCTCGGACGACCTGTAAAGGGCCCGTTCACACTCTTGCGACCGAGTACGACCGAGAGAGACCCAGACCGAGCGTTAAGCCTCTTGCGATCTCTTAGGACCCGGATGCGCTTACAGCGGAGCTGGTCCTAAGAGATCGCTAAGACGCTTAAAAAACCGGTCTGGTTTCTCTCGGTCGCACTCGGCTCGCAAGAGTGTGAACTGGAGCCTATGAAAGGCCGCTGTACAGTTCGCGCTTTCCACTTTTTCGTGTTTCCTCCTCTCCTGCCCTCCTTTCCCCCCTTCACCGCCCTCCGCCACCTGTTTACCGCCCTCCCCCGAGGGGCCAACACGGAGAATGGATTAGGAGACGCCTCCGTTAATCCGGCTTAACCCGCCGAAAAGGGGGCCTGCTGCCCAACTAAAAATTATTTCGCTGCTCAAAAAAAAAAAAAAAAAAAACGCCGCGGGCAGCGATTGAGTGCGCTTTGCCGGGTGCGCAACGCTACGTCCGCCTTGAACAAGCTTGTATGCATTGGACTAGCATTTTTCGAAGCACGGCAGGTCTATCTTCGTTCCACCTTCAGTCCGAGCGCAGTGGACGCCACGAACTATCCCAGCCGATCCAGCGCCGGGAGAAAATCACGTGACCTGCCGGTTGGGCGGAGCGACACAGGGAGCTCAAGGTCGCATGACACTCTCTCAACGCTGGATTGGCTGGGATGGCTCCTAGCGTCCGCTGCGCTCGGACTGAAGGTGAAACGGAGTCCTATCATTTTTGTTTTTTCAACGCGGATTCTGCGTTTCAGTCTAGCTGAGGTATCACTGGCAGAACACGAATCGCATACTTGAAAGGTGTATACCGTTATATACTCCATCTGAAAACTCATATAGCTGGTTGAGTGAATTCAATACTATCGCATTCGTTGAAGCTCGATTTGTTGAATCGAACTTCAACAAATCACACACACCCATTCTCTCTATTCCTGTTTACCCAGTCATAGTCGTTCCCTCACGATGCAATACGAGTGCAAGTAACGGCAGTTTATGCAATGTTGACGTTGCACAGCCGTGATAGCGCGGTTTTTAGAGGCGCTATAGAACGAGCACAAGCGTACGTCGCTACAATGTCGGTACACTGATTGATTCCTGTTTCCCCGCCGTGACGTCACACGAGAAAAGCGATTTTGTTCTGTCTGTGAAATTCGGAACACAGAAATCAAAATATAATCACGGTAATAAAACAAAGCGAAATGAATCTCTGCAGCCAATACCCAACCGTTCGCGAGGTGACTAGGCAGAAGCATATATTACCTCCGTGATTTCACACTCTGCGCACCACCAGAAAGAGTCATACAAACTCCTTGGCGCTATTATCAACACGATTGCGTTTGCAAGCTGGTTGTTTGACTCAGCTAGGATTCGTCCCTTCTGGCTTTCATAGCTCTGTATGAAACCAGAAAGGTAGATACTTTTCTACATTGGGCACATTTGCCCGGGGCCTCCAGTTATTTACGGCCAAAATCACACTAGAGGCGCTTCAGCAATGTCCCCTTTGGTCGACGCACGTGCTCTCTAAAAATGCTTGTCGTCTACTTTCCCAAAGGATACTTGAAGAGCCAATCATAGAAACCGACGGACAACGAGGCCAAAATTGTGCTCAGACCTCAAAAAAATTAGAACACAAACTTAGCCTCGTCATTCCCAAACTCGTTGTCGGACGAAATTGCCTATGCGAATTGCAAGCCATGGTTGGTAATAGTAACATAAGATACGTACGGCAAAATTCCCTGCCATAAGAAAAAAAAATGATTTGCCTAGAGCCAAAGTAACGCGAAATAGGTGCTAAGAGTTTTGCGAAAGGGAGTGTAGACCGAAAAAAAGAAAAAAAAGACAGAAAAAAGGAAAAAAACTTTGGTCGCGTGACCAAAAAAAAACAAAACAACCCAGTTCACGTGATTTTTCTGGTCACGTGACCAAACAAAAGAAAACGAAAAAAAAAACACGAGTAAAAACCATTTTTGCCCGATTTCGAAGCTAGGCCCTCTTGATCGCGAACCTAGCGCGCTATCTGTTGCGCCAACATAACTCGGCCAAGGGTAATGCTCAGGCATTCTCTCATCACAGGAGAAAGCTTAGGCGCCCTCGTAGTTTTTCATACATGTGTTATTTTTATTTGTGGCCAGAGTTCACGTTCAAGAATGCTTTTAGACTTTTGGAGCAAAACGAGTTTTCCTCATCCGCACCATTTTAGCCTTTTGGAGCAAAACGAGTTTTCCTCATCCGAATCATACGTGCAGGCATCCCCTCTTCCCGTGTGTAACAACACTCAACAACAACAACAACTCATCCGAAACACCTTCTAAAGCCAGTTGACCGCACTGGGTCGTCCAGCTCATCAAGCAGCACGAGACCACAACCGGGAAGGCTATTTTCAAATTCTCTGACGTGCCCGTCCTCGCATCCGAGGTCGCCGTTTGACAAGCTTATCTTTCTTCCACCTGGTTGCCGGAACCCCCACGGCAGCTTTGTTCCGTCCCCCACTCCCTCTCGAGAGGATAGCTCGTCCCGAGGCAAATCCCATTTTCTCGACGCTCTTTCCATGGCCCTTTCCCTCCCCGTCACCCAGCTTCGGGAGAGAAGGTTCTTCCCTGCAGAACGTCCCGTTTGTGCAGCGGCCTTTGAGACGACCTCGAGGATGAGGGTTGAGGACAGCGACCCAGACGACGGCGTTAAGAACGGCTTATTTACGACGATATCTAGGGCGACCTTAGGGGCGACGTCGAGGACGGCGTCAAAGAGGTCCGATTTCGTCAGCTTCGGTTACCGACGCATACAAGCATGGCGACAGGAGCTTATGCAACCGGGGCTTACGCGACCGGAGCTTACGCGAGCGGGGCTTACGCGGCGTACGCTTGGCAGCCTACGTGACAGGCGCTTCAGCCAAGGGCGTTTGAGCCGTGAGCACTTTAGCCACCGGCGCTTCAGCCACCTACGCCTTAGCCGCCATCGCTTCAGCCGCGAGCACTTCAGCTGTGTGCGTTTCGTGACCTTGAGTACCCGACCTTGAGCGTGGTTATGCCTATAAAACTACCGCTTTCATAGATTATTTTGGCTCTGTCATTACCGCAATGTGTTCAGAAACGGTCAAGAGCTGCCCGCAGTGTCAACTCGGCAAACGATCAACCTCACCCTTGGCAGGGCCTTTACAACTGCTTACTTTGCCTAATTCAGCGTTTGAGGATATTGGAATAAACCTTTTCGGTTTCCTTCCGTATTTACGTCATCAAACCGCTGGATCATCGTTGTCATTGGTCACCTAACTCTTTACGTGAAGACTCACAGCGATTCCCGATGCGACGGAGCGACAGATGGCCAACCTCTTACTTCACCAAGTACTGTTACGGTAGGGCGCGCAACGGACACTCTTCAACGATCGGCGCGTAAAATATGTCTACTATGGTGTAATCAGTTCTAGCTGCATGCAACTTCACTCATCACTCAACCACTCCTTGGCGTCCTCAAACGAACGGGCTAACAGAAAGGTTACACACTTGCCGACTTGATAGCCATGTACGTGCCGAAGATCATACTAATTGGGATGCCACACTACCCTTTATTACCGTTGTGCGCAATAGTGCTGTACATACAGAAGTACGACAGTTGAATCCCTCATTTCCCCTTCTCTAGGGTAACGACGCTTCCTGCGCTATACGTGGCGAGAAATTTTGGTGTTGCCACCTAGCGGCACAGCCCGCCGCAGCCCAAAGTGAGGACCCCGCCGTTGCTTCTCCGAGCTGAATGGGCTTTTCCTCAGCCTCGCTGTGTCGCTAGAAACTTTTCGCTGAAGTGTTTTCCCTTCAGCATGTTTTTGCATTCCTCGTAGACGATTACAAATTCTGCGTCTGGCAGATCTTCATCTTAGGCGTCACTACGGCTAGCACTGGAGTGTTCTTATTTTTTTTTATCCTGGGCAAAGCACCGTGAAGACGTTCATCGTTTAGCTCACTGATGTTTTAAAATTACATTCTCTTTCAGGCTTTATTCAGCAGTTTCAGAACAATTTCTTGTCCCACTTCATTGGAGAACTATCAAAGGCACCATTGTTGTCCTAATTTCTTTCTTTGAGATTTTAAGAAAGTCCTTGCTGCGTGCCCAACCCGGATGTACAGCGCGGAGCCAGGATTTCGGAAAACGTAAAACTACGTAAAAGGTCATCACTACAAATATCTGCCCCACGCCTGGTTCCCCATCCGCACCGCAGAACAACAAAAGCGTGCCAAGGAACGTTATGACGCATATCACCACCACGTCCACTACTCTACAGGTGGCTATGTCTTCGTCGCATTTCCAATCCTCTAAGTCGGAAGGTGCACGTTTCTCCCGCGCTACCGTAGACCCTACCGCGTCGTGAGACAGACGTCACCCGTCAACTATGCCACTGAAGCGCTCACCACCCCCACCGACGGCTTCTCTCTCCAGTCAGACATCGTCCATGGTCTAACGACTGAAGCTTCACATTTCCCTTTCCACCGGCCAGGATGGCCCCTCCTCCGGGGGTGGGAAGAGATGTGAGCAGTTGCGCGACTTGAAGCTAAATAGTAAAGCCCGCGAAAAAACACCATCGAATTTTGACACGCGAGCCGGCGGGGCTTACAAGGCCCAGCAACGGGGGTAAGAAACACCAAACACCAGATTTCAAAAAAAAGAAAAAAAACTTTGAAAACGGCTGATTTTTCAGTGCCCTAGATCGCTCCATCTCCTACCCCTGCTCCTGGCAACGGTCATCCGAGACAAGGAGTAAACTCCCTCACAATACATTATTATGCGAAAGTAGTCGTAGCAGAAACAAGACACCCCAATTTATATAAACTTACATTTTTAATAAACGAGTAAATCTAATGGGCTTTTTTTTCATTCTGTTGAAAATTTTATTGAGATGGTGTGAAGACAGCGTCTCGGATGCTAACTTGCGCAGCTTTCTGACAACAGAGCGTGCTTGCTTGAAGGAATTTACGAGAAATATCAGGCTAGTCATTATACTGCACGTGTAAGATAGGTTACTGGAGAATATATAACGTTCCGTGAAGCACCCTGTGTATGTCTAATTTTTTGAACTAGTGCGAAGGAGGGAAGAGTATGAACAAAATAACGTATGAAGCATTTTCCAGTTAGATATCTTCTTTTATTGGCGGACAGCTTTGGAGCGAAAATAAAAGTTTTAGGGACGACTCACTAGGGCCTTAAAATTCAGAATTGGCAGTTTCCTCTCAAAGTTCAAATCTCTGTTGCGTGAAATTTTGATCAGCAGGAGCAACTGCCAAAGATACAGCTGCGAGCTCAGGATTATTGCCTTCAAAATATATATCACCATTTAAAAACAAGTATGTGTTCAGAGTGTGTAATAAAAATCATCGGGAAAGCAAGAACTGGCAAATTGACTGTGTTTGTAGAGATATGTTGAGCTGAGTAATACCTAGATGAATGGACCTCTCTGGAAACCTCAACGCCACTAGTAAGCGCACCGGGCATTATGGGAAGTGTGAGGGTGCCGCGCCCTTTAGTTGAGACAAATTTAGCCTAGTAGAGCTTACGCATGCCATTTGGCTACGCAACCAGCCGAACTGCAGCACCATTCTTAATCCATCCATGCATGCGAACAAACTCTGTCTTCAAACATTAGTTAAAACAAGTTGCTTTTTTTATTGCCGAACGAATATAAAACGCCGCCCACTAGCGTCCTAACGCTAGTTAGCAACTCTCCCCTCCCTCCCCCGTAACCCCCCCCCTCCCTTCGCCCGGCTTATGTTGGCCCTCGGCCTTTGCGGTTTGAGGAAACCTGGCCGCTATAGTCAAATATGTTTCGGACCACTGGTGTAGAGAATCATAATACAATTTGCCAAAGCTTAAAAGCTAAGTCAGGTCAATATTTCGAATTTTGGATTACAATTGCTTTCTGCTCAGTTAGTGTCCTTTAATTACAAGGTACGATATATGTTTCAATATTGTGCAGTTTATATAAAAAATTGAAAGACGTTTACAATATTCTGTACCGCCGAATTAGGAGCTTAGCCCTTGAGGAGGAGACAGGAGGTTACTGAGGTGGGATATGCCCCTCTTCCTTCCCCGCTCAATTTGAGGAAAATTTACCCAGAAGTCCCAAGCATCGTCACACGTGACGTCACGAGGGTAAATTTGGCGGGAATATTTTTCCGCCAAATTTAGCGGGAATATTGGCAATGTTATAAGTGTGTAACGAAACGTCATGTCACAGGTGACATCATCGCATTACGTGTTTCCTGCACGTGATGTCACACGTGATATCACATGTGACGTCGCGAGGTAACGTCGTGACGCTACCCTCGTGACCCTCGTGAGGGTAACCCTCGTGACCATAGTGAGGGTAACCCTCGTGACCCTCGTGAAGGTAACTCTCGTGACCTTCGTGAGGGAACCCTCGTAACTCTCACGAAGGTAACCCTCGTGACGTCACACATGACGTCACGTGTGACGTTATTATGCTAAAGGTCCCATAGTGCAACGCGCGGTTACGCCGACGCCGACGACGCTGCTCAAGCCGGAAACGGGCGCCTAAGACCTACGCCGTAATATCACGGCTCAAAGTTTGGGTTCGGGCGTCAACGGCAAAACCGAAACTATCTGCTAAAGAGGGATGGCAACACTGATAATCAGCTGTACAGCCGCGACGTGGCGTCGCAGTGGTGCTGCGGCACCTTGTACAAGTGCGGGATCAATTTCAAGGGAGAAAGGTAAGCTGCTCCTCTTTTGGTGGTTTACGTCGACGTATACAGCGCATGTAGGGAAGATCAGTGCGTATTCATGAAGCTAGCGGCTAAAAGGCGAATTCAGCCTGCTGAGTAATTAAAGAAAAAAGCAAGTTCCGTGCCGGCCACTGGGTACCGGCGCAAGACGTGCATGCATCTCTCTATTCCTGTTCCTAGCACGTGCAACAAGTCGTGCTCGGCATCGCGCGAGTCGGACACCGAGGTTGACGGGGCCAGCATCTCCGGCACCACGATGCACGTCAGTGAATGGCGAGTCGCTCGGTGAAAGCGGACTTCGGACTGTTCTACGCGAACCCACAGGAGCACTAATATTCCAAAAAGGATTCACTGGAGGCTCACGGAAACCACTAAAACGAAACAAAGACAGAGCAATGTGGGAACCAGCTCTAGTCTCTACTCTACATAACGAAGGGCAGTCATGGAAGAAGAACCAACGCCCCACGGTGACACCAGGTTACGCCATCGCCCAGTGTTGCTCGACTAAAAGCAATCCGCTTGGCCCCCTGCTGAACAGCATCTGAGTATCGTCTTTAAAATCACTTTTAGTGTGAGTATGCGGCTTCACTTCGACGTAATATTTAAGCTGGGATCATATTTCGTGCCACTAAAGCGATAACAGTCATTTATTTTTGTTTCATTTTGACCGGCGTTGCCCTTTAAAACCTAGCACCTGCATAAAAGCATAAACTGAAACAACTCACGTAAGGAACGCTGCAAGCAGTAGGACCAAGACCGCTGTAAACACGAAAGCAGCCAACATTTCTACTTCCCTCGTCAACTGTGCCAGAAGGTCTAAGGCACACTCCTTGTGCAGCACTCACTTTTCGGCGTTGAAATACGAACTTCTTGTCGTTTCAGATTGAATCACTGCTGCAAAAGCAGAGTTGCAAATGGTTTCGTATTTTCCACTAGACTTTGGGCGAACACTTATCTCTGAGATATACGTGTGACCTCGGACTCAAAACGCCAGTCTTCGTTATGCAAACTTCCGGCGATAGGACTCGTTTCTCCGCACCACCAAGCAGCATGTCATTGACACCAGGAGCAAAGATAGCAGCAGTGAAAGGCGGAGTAAATAAACAATCAACAGCCACGAAAAACTGGCGCCTGAGCAGTGAGGTAATGGTAAGTGTGTCATTATATATCCGATATTTATGAAACCCACTACAATAAAAAAACAAAAACAAATCTGAACATAATGTAAACGTTATTTTATTTCGTCTCGGGGGTTATTGTTGCGAAAATTCGCGTTCGTTGTAGCGTTAGCAACACACCCGATTTAGACGCGAGGTAAATAATTCAAATCCCGTCAGCCTCGTTTTTTTTTTTTTTTAGCCAACCATTTTGTGTAAAATGTCCGGTTCATCCTTAACTGTTATCCGCATGATCTCATTTAGAACATTCTCAGCATTGCGCAGGTATAAAATAAGTCGTAGGAGGCTGCTCCCAGGTAGTTACCCTTTTGTCACCAAGGAACAATGGTCTTCGTTGTTCTACTTACATGCACAAGTTATCCGTATTTAAATCGCGATTTTCGTTTCTTAGTTTTGTTTGTGGCGATATTAGTAATTTGTAATGTCGACGGATGATCTCATTCCCCAAATATCGCGTATACATGGGCCCGTCCCAATCGTGCCCGCTGCATGTTTAAGGAAAGAACAGCAGAGCCCGACTGACGTGACTGTTCAATGCTATAGAGTCGCCTACGGCGACCTTTTTAAAACAAGTTCGCGGATTTCTAACTGGCGCTTTAGGCTTTGGTTGCTGAGCCAATTATAAATTCAGCTAGTTTTACGACCCAATAGACGTATCTTATTTGTTTCAGGTCACAGAGGTAATACGATCTTACGTCTATGGTGTTTGAAGCACGTTTCCAACTGGTGTGTCCCCTTCAACACCTTCTTCAAACGTGGTTCCGAAGTTGCAACAAATGACGTCACAGAAGCCGGAGTACCATGCTGTCGGACGTCGCGATCCTGGCGGTTGGTCTTAGAATTCTTGCCGAAAAGCACGAGTTAACGCGAGGGTCGCTGTCGTCGCGGCGTCCCAACTCTTTGCTGCCGAAGCTTCCGTGGACTCACACTGGAGGGAGACCTGCGGCAGAACACGCGTCTGCCACATCCATCATCGCTGCTGGGACACCGCCAGGATCGCGACCGGCGACATCGTGACATTTCTATGACGTCACCCAACGAAAATTGGGGAGGCCTTTTTTGGACGCGCGGTAAATGCATCAGAAGGGAACGCATCTTATGATCCGTTTACGCCTGTGGAGAAATCCGCTGCCGCGGGAGCGGATTCGCTCTAGGTGGTGACGGCGACGAGCGGGTTGTGTTTACATCTATAGCCTCCTTTACATGCAAGCGACTTCAGCGCATCGACTCCAATCGTTCTTCGAACGAAGCCGATGCGGCAACGTTTACATGAATGCACACAAGCCTACACGAAGGTGGCGCCACGCCGTGTCAAGCTCGAAGTTATGCAGTTTTGGCACCAGCCGCACCACGTTTTCCGGTGCATCGCACGTGGAGGCCTTTCGACGCATTCAGTGCCCACTGTCTTCGGTGCTGTGGAAGAAGTTACGAGATAAAAGAAACATCAAAACCCAAGCGTTTAGGGCTCCAGGCCGGGCCGCCGGGCCGCCGGGTCACTCTGGACCAGAGGCGACGTGTGTGCGCACGCTTTGAGGAAGCCTCCGCGCTTCGCCGCTCCAGACCTCGCCGATCGCGATCGGACCAACCGGAGCCAGAGTCCGAAAGGCTCCTGCGCAGCCAGGAACGGCACCGAGGTAGGAACTCCTCGTTCTGCACTACCATGCAGTGCTCTACAGTGCTCGGAGCTCTCGGTATTGTTCGTGCTTGCGCCGAAGTCTTTGGGACTCCCTTCGGACGCGCCAGTCGTACTTCGCAAGGCTTGGATGGAGGCCGCCCTCACCGAGCAGCTCCGCTATATTCCGCTTACTTATGATTGATGGCAATAAAAGCTCGCGTTTGTTTTCGGGAAAAAATTGCGGGCGAGCATACGGGACCGCTCTCTGCGCCGCCGACGAGGTTGGCCTCCGCCATGTTCTCAGTTGTTCACTCGCTCCCGCAGCGAGCGCCTTCCCGTAATCCTCCCCGGTCCGAAATGCGATGCGACCTCCGTTTACATGGGCTGAATGAATGCGCACTCGCCATCTCGATCCACCTCTGTCTAGCGATTTGAATGCAATGCGCTTTTTTTGCGCATTATGCCGTTTACATGACCGCATTGAATGCGACAACTGGATTCGATGCAACTAAGTCGCATTCATGTAAACGCGGCTTATGTCCTTCGAGCGGCGGCGGCGGCGCCAGCTGCGGCAGCTATTCTCGTAACATCCCGTTAAATATGACTAGAAGGCGCGAGAGCTCTCACCTCGGCTGCCTTTCCCGGGCGTTGCTGCTCCCCAGTCTTGCTGTTTTCGACTCTACAAGTAGGCATGAGCTTCACGCTGACGCTGCATCCCGAACGGAAGAAACAGCGCAAAGCTGATGGATGATTACGTAGACGAAGAAGAGGAGATTGGGATCATTGTTCTCCCATCTTCCCTGCTCACTGCTTGCAAGATTATGAGAGCACATACCTGTCAATCCGAATCCAACACCGACCTTATTCCATAGTTCGTCTTTATATTCGTTATTTTTGTAGGACGCATTTCGGAGAACGTAAAGACAAGGAAAAGTCTTCATGGCATCAATTAACATCTCCGCTGAGTATGGAACGGTTAAAGTGTCTTTCTTTCCCAGCAATGCCAGCGACGCTGAATGTTTTTGATGCCGTCGACGCAATTGCCAAAAACAAACAGGAAGAACGCCTGCTCATGACGTAGGCAGCGTCGCGCTGAGCAAGAATGCCACTTCCGGTCAGCGAAACCCTTCGTTCGGAGGCAGAAATCGGTCCTCGACCTATACGGCTCCCCGCCGCGTTTTCCGCCCAGCGTTTCGCCCCAGCGGCAAAGTTGGGCGGATTCGCATAGCGGATCCGCAAGTGTAAACGTACCATTAGGCCCCAAAAGAATTGCGCGCGCCTTTCTCTTCGTCGCAACGCTCTATATTTGTTTGTAACGCAGTTGAGTGCTTTTGAATATAATGGAGGTCCTTGGGCCATTTGAGCCTGATTATGCTACTGACGCTAAACAAAGTAGTGGCGTACCTTCATATTAAATCAAAAGGAAACAAAAACGTAGGACTAACTGTTGTGACGAAAATTGCGATCAAGGACCATTGTGGAATCCCGTTCCCACTCGCAACATCGGAACAAGAGCAGAGCGTTTCCGTAGTGCAGCCCCATTTTTTGCCGACCCCCAGGAAGGAACAGGAGGGCTTCAGAAAAGGGTCATCGAAGGAAGGCTTTCGGCATTTCTAATTATCACGGTATTTTACACACTGTTTTCAGCTGTATATTACAAACGAATTTATCTGTGGAAAATATCTCAAGGGATCTCATCTGACTGACCACTCTAACTGAATTATATACCGCTAATTTGTGCTAAAACATACAAAGAAAGGCATTATGACAAAAAAAACTAAGGACTGCAAGAGGCTATAACGTTGTTACTCAGTGGCGCGGTGAACAGGTATTACATTGTTTTGGATAAAATTATATTTTGAGGATACGGGTATTTTTACACTGTTCATTTCAAATATTAAACGAGCAACAAAAACCAACAAAAGTATTTATTTCGAGGCTCTCTTTTGGACTCCTTGGTCGGGGTGTTGAGAGTGTACACTGATCCAGAATTTCAGATACAATATCATATACACAATATCTTTGAATTCTCATTATGCTCCCGGCGCACTGAAGACACTTACGGCGAATTTGCGTCGTCCTACTACGCGCTCTCTATCGATCTCTTTAGAGCGCGTGAGATCTGGTGATAGAAATAGGTACGGTGTCATCATCGGCTGGATCTTTCCGATTGTAGCCCTTCCCTCTCAGAACGCTCCGTACGCTCCGTCTCTAGTCGGCGGTATGTGCAGTGGCGCAGACGTCACGTGGCACGAGGACAGAGGTCACGTGGGTTACATGACAATGGCGGCAGCAGGGGTGTGCGGACTGCGGTATGACGGCGGTGGAAATCTGGTTGTACAAAGTGCTTGTGCGTGCGACGGTGCGAGGACTACAGCCGACGGGGCGACATTCGCTAGTGGCAGTGGCAGAAATCGGCTTGGCAAGAACTCCCAGTTCCTAGATTTTGCGAGATCGTTCATCCCACTCGATGGATCGTTCATTCCACTGATTGGCGTTGGACCCGGTAAGCCTAACTGATGAAGCTACAGCCCGTAGAGCTGGCAGTTGCTTTACAGAGTTTTTAGGATGCTTCGACGAACTTCAAGTTTTGGTGAAATAACGGTAAAATATATATGTTGTGAAATAAAGGGAGAGCCGACTATAATTTTGTGTGATTCTTGACACATGGCAATGCGTGTTGTGTCCTTTGGATGATGTTTCAAATGATTTCTTTGTTTTTAGTGACTATCTTGCCCATTTGCTTTAACTCCCGTGGTGGCCGGTAATGGGTCCATACGTTTCCTCAACCTCCGTCTTCACTTTTCAGAAAATCGCGTTTGCTGGTCGTACAAACCCCGTGAACTAAAGAAGCCAGTTTTATTCTAGTAATCCTTTCATTCCAAACTGGTAAAAGTGGCATCGTGAATCTGTGCTTCATGAGCCCTTTAATGAAGTTCTGTTCCCACCGAGCACAGGTTAGCTTAGACGCTGAAATGTTTCCCGCTTTCTGAGAGCGTAGTATCCGAGCACCTACTTAAGTCGGTCCCAGGCGTTTTATAAAAGAAATTTAAAATATAAGGCGGTATAAATTCGGTAGGCGTTCCCAACGAAAAGAAGTAAATGTTGTTGGGGTTCCCTATTTGCATAGAGAATTTCCCTTGGCTTAAAGAAAGTAGGAAAGCGAGTAGACGTCACCGTTGTCTTTTATGCCACTAACAAGTTATCAAAAGCTCTGCAGGAGTGTCCATCTTGCAGCCGGAAGGTCTCCTCTCAGGGTTGTACTAAAAGCATGAAAATCTGTTTTTTAAATGCCAGAAAAAACTTGAAGGCCATTTAAGCTTCGCATTTAAGAGTGGCACGCTATACCTTTATCGGGCCACGTTCGCATCGCCTTCTGATTCGCCGTCCAAGCGTGCTTTCTGTGGCATAGTTCAAAAACAGCAAAGTGGGGTGCTAAATATCTTTCAATGTTTGCTTGGTCATTAGTTTGCAACTTGTTCATTGTGGCAAAAGTATGCTATGTGCTACAAAGGCTGTCGATGTCGAGAGTGAATGTTCAGAAGTTACATACGGTGTTCGCAGTTTTCGTATGGGGTTCGGGATGGGTGCGAAGCAGTCGCACTTAATTTGTTTCGTTCCGCGTGAAACGGTGGGCTTGGACTTGCTCATTTGTTTCTTCGGCGGGTGGTTTCTCGTTTTATTTTCTTCGGGGTCAAAAAGATGATTTCTTGCGAACTTTTCTGTCGGACAGACTGTGTCATGCATTACCTGAGGTTGTTGATTCTACTAGTACATTTCAACGTGTGGGGGCTATTTGGCTTTTTGTGCATGAAGTGTTCAGAGCCTTTCAGTTTTTAAAAAGTATCGTTTTTCATTGGAGTATTAAAGTGTTGTCGCGCGGAAGAGCTCATATAAATATCTGGTTGACACCATGCTGCCAATACCCTTGTACCGCTCCTCATATTGTTTAAAGGCTTAAAGGCGTCATATTCCTCATATTGTTTAAAGGTTTAAAGGCCTCATATTGTTTTAAAAAGCTTAAAGAATGCCATTTAGGCCAACTGTAAAGACTTTCTTTTCCAGCTACACAGTGGCACCCTTCCCATTAAGCCCTGGCTGCAGGAGAAAGGACTTTTTGTGCCATGTTCACACAACTGATCGTTTATGTCGAAAACCCGAAACTGTTCAATTTATTTTCATAGATTGTCGGGATGCTTTTTTTGTGTGTGGGACATCCTGCAGCGTACTTTGAAAAAGGATCTGCCATCAACAAATTATGGTGTTCGATTCCTATCTGTCGACAACAGAAGGTGGTATGCCTTACGACATGTTTATGATGTTGGACCTCCACAGCCTATGGAGGACTAGGATGGCTGTACGAAATGCTGATGTAAACCCTCGTCAAGCAAGGGATTATTTATTTGGGAGTGTTACATATGTAAAAGAAGTGTATTAAACGCTGTCCAAAAGGCCTGAGTGGGTGCCTATTCTGGAAAGGCTGGTATCCATGTGCCATCTAAACTATAGTCGCAGGATAGGGACTATCTGGTTGCTCTAGTTTTTCATTTTCGTGAATGTGTTGTACTGTGTGTTGAAATAAAGATAGTGAAGACAAAAAAAAGCTTTCGTGACATAGTCAGAATCGTGCCTGGCTCGCAATCAAACGGATGTGGGTTGAAATCCCGCCTAAAATTATTAAATTTTTTTATTAAGGCAAAGCAATTACTTTATAAAGTGAAATCATTTGAGACATGCTGCGACCTTTAATTCGCATTACATGTAATGTTTTAGTCTCCTTCACTCAACGCGTGACGTTCCGTTTTAGGTGAGCGTTGTGGAATGTTTGAAATTTCCGTGCGAGGTCATGTAGCTGTGACTTCATATCCTATCGATCAATCCAGGATTTTCTCGTTACGCCACCGACGTAGGCTTTTATGTAACACATAGCTCCTTAACGCTATCGCGTTAAAGTTCTTTATTCAGTTCGCTTTTTTTGTGGTAAGTGGTAAATAAGACACAGTGGCAGATGCATGAATAATATGCTGTGAGAGCACTATTACAATGTCAGGAAGATGGTATCAAAACACTTAGAAATGCTCCGTGATAAGAAGAAGCGGCAGTGTCCTGACCAGAGTAATCATCGATGCTGAGATGATTCTTCGCCCAAAGGAAATTTTGTAAGCGCCCCGTCTGTTTCGCCATCTGGTAAATAGTTTGATTTCTTTGCACGATGACAGTGTTCGCGATGGTGGTGCTGGGATCTGATGGAGTGCCATTGGAGTGCATGTGTGCCGTTTTCTTGTTTTCGTCGTCGTATATAGGTTTGCGCTTTGACGACTATACTTCACTTGTGAATTCAGCAATTGTATGTATTCTCTCTTCTTGTAGAGGTAGTCGTATTTTCGCGCAACGCCGAGACTGCGTTTTCTTTGAAGATTTTGTTCAACCTCTCGATACGTGCTAAACCTATATGTAATGTTGTCCATTGAAGGCCTCCTGTAAGTCAGGCACGGTGAACCAAAGGTTTACTTGGCACATACACGTGCTCTATAGGTTGAGCGGCCATAACCCGAATGTGAGCACGCGGAAGGCGGTTTCTGGATCCCGCATGCAGCCGGCGCTCGCGTGAACCATCGCACTGTCTCGCGGCCGGTATGCCAAAACAGACCAGTACACAGCACTCTAGTTTTTCCACAACGGGCGGAGTGGTAGAACCCCCACGGCGGGTCATTGCCCGCGGGTCTTCCCTCTCACCAGGGGCAGGAGGTCTCCGGGCACAGCTAATCTACGCGGGCGCTCGGGTTACCGGAGTGCTGTTATCAACGGCTGGCACGCCATTTCGTAAACTGGGCGGCGCCTCCAGCTCAAACCACTTCGTCAATGACCTCGGGTCGGGTTCCAGTAGTTCGTGACGTTGTCTGGAGAGGAGCCAGGCGCAACTGGTGTATACGCATCGGCATGAAACCAGAATCTTTCTTTCTTTCTTCCTTTTCTTTATTATTCCTTTGCTATTCCGTTTAAATACACAATCGTTGCTTTGACCCATGGCCGTGAAGGATAGTGGCGGGTTTAACATTAGAAATAATCTTTACGATCCGGCAGGCAAACAAAACAAATGTACGCACATATCAAAGTACACACAAAACAATATACGTACTAATTGAAAAGTATAGGCAGGACATATGAAATTGAACTTATTTATTGGCATGCAAATTAATTAAATAGTTCTTTAACGCATGGCAAAACATTTGGTTTACATTTGATGTCGGTAGGGATATCATTCCATACTAGAGTAGCGTTGAATTCATTAAGCCTTTCTTCATAAACATTTATACAAGGTGGCACATCAAACAGATTATTTGTTGCAGCCCTCGTATTCCGTAATGGTAATTTAAATAGATGTAATGGAAGTGGGTCGTTTGTTTCTATTATTTTAAAAGCTGTCTCAGCATTTTTTTAATTTGCATAGGAAGTTTAGTGGCAGCACGCCAACTGAATGAAATAAAGGACTACTTGGTTCAGTCTATCTAGAATAAGTAAGGAGCCTCAGAGCCCTTTTCTGTAATCGACGGAGTGGCTCTAAATACGTGGTATATGTTCTGCCCCAAGACTCTATACAGTAGCTCAAGTGTCTATGTACAAATGCGCAGTATAGACTGTATTGAAGAACTCCCGAGTCTTTAGCAGTATGTATGCGAACGCATGTGCGAGTTTTGTACTTATGCTTTTAATTTGATTCTTCCAGTGCATATCGGTGTCAAACAAGACACCTAGATATTTGTAACAGGAAACATGCAGCAACTGCGCGTTATCTAAGTATATAGCTTAATCTTCAAAAATCGTTTCCTTTCTCCCAGAGTGAAACACAGTGCACTTATTACTTTACCTTGTAGTACACTTATTGAGTCCCCTACAAAACTAATGCTTTATCATCAGCATACATGAGTGCTTCGGAGTGACATAAAACAGAAGGAAAGTCATTGACGTAGGGAGAAAAAAAATGGACCCCAAAACAGAGCCATGCGATACCCCTCTGAGCACTGTTTGTGGTGTAGAAATAAAAGTATTATTCCTTACACATTGTGTTCGTTTAGAAAGATACCTTTTAAATAACTATGATATATTTTCCCTAAAACCGTACTCATAAAGCTTGTTCAATAGTATAGTGAGATTTACTGTATCGAAAGCCTTACTTATAGCCAAATAAACAACCACAGCAATTTTATTGCTCATGAAGAGCCTTACTAAGAAGCTGGGTTAACACAACTACAGCGAAAGAGGTAGATCGGTTCGGCCTAAATCCATGCTGCACTAAGGGAAAGAATATCGTAATTTCGTAAATTCCTGAACATGTTTACAAATTCTTTTTTTAAATAATTGTATTAATTACACTTAATACTGATATTATTCGATAACTATACGGCTCGAAAGTATCTGCCTCTCTACAACTAAGCACAAACTTTGCTATTTTGATCTCATCAGGATATATATCGTGGGACTCTCCGCGAAACGGCTTCCCAGGACGCCCAAATGTGTCTGACGCGCCTTTCGTTTACTTTGAGGCTCCTGCTCATGCTCTGTGTTGATGGACCGTTTGCAGGTGAGGCACGTTTTGAAGATTATCGTCGAAACGAAGAATGAGTATATCTTCCCTAGAACATGAAAATGTCGGGGGTTTAGACTCTCAACCGCGGGACCCGATCTTAATGCCCCCACGGCAACAGCAATGACCTCTCGTTCAATTGGTTGAAAGTGCTCGTTCCCTGTAACCAATGGAATTCTAACTAGAGCCTAATTTGGATGGGGCAGGTTTGGGTGTAGCGTCATAACCCCCGACTTGACGGACCCATGTTCCACAATCACCACCCGGCCCCCAACGGTGCATACTCTCGAAGGTTCCCATCGAGTTCTGCGACAAAAACAGCCTGATATCTTCCCTTCTGTTCCGTCACTTTGCGCTGTACGCTTTAATCATCAAACATTGGCGTTCGTAACGCACTGCAAAGATCAATATGCATGCCCGTGATTCCCTTTGAACACGCCGCTGTATAAAATTGTCTAGCCCGACAGAGCCATCATTTATCGCGCTGGGAAAGTAAATTTTGATCAATTGTCTAGCGTACACCTTTAGAAATTTTATCTATCACCAATGTCCAGAAGTTATACTTGTATGACTGGTGCGAGAATGAGCGCGCTTTCAGCCCAGCAGTCGAGGTTAGCTTAAAAGATCCCGATCGCTTTGGTGTCGAGGAGGAAGCGCTGTATCGAATCAAAGACAGAGGAAAGGGGCGACCAGGAAAATTCGCCATTAGGAAAATAAAAGCCGATGCGTTCTCGAAACATTGGAAATCAGCCCTTCGTGGGCACACCGGTTGACAGGGACATCTTTCCTCCGGTTCATGAGTGACGTTGGTAGACTCCTAGTTTTAAAAACACAATGAAAGTGAGAAAGCTACACCATTGATTTACGCGATTAAAACAAGCATATTTAAATTTAAAAAGAAGCCAATTGGATGAATAAAAATATATATACGAGCATATTTCGACCTATTTCTGCTGTGCGTCTAGAATCTGCTGTGCTTCACATTTTCGTTGATCGTTGTCTCTTGGCGGCAAAAGTCTGGTTGTCTATAGGTTCAGCATCTTCCAGCCTATATCACCACGTGAAGGACCTACATTGGTTGGTATTATATGCATATCCCAACAGAGCACTTTCCCTTCACTATAGTATTTTAGATGACAGCACTTCAATCCTCATAAAAAAACAGATGAAACCTGCAATTGTTTTGCTTTGCTAACGGTATCGAGAGGCGTATTTAATGTGACTCCAAGTATGATGAACGGCGTTTGGAGTTGAATTACAGTTGGTTGTTTCTGATGCTTTGAGTGATCATTGCTGCGAATAACTAAACAGAAACAACACTGGAACTAGGAAGATAACAAGACGCACATACGAGTCATGTCCGTTCATATGGGCTTCCGTGTTTATGTTATGTCGTCTTAACCGTAATGTCGTTTGTTGGTAAATTGGAAGTCCTTCGCGGCGACACTTTAATAAAAGCCCATCTTTGACTTTTGTGTTAAGACATCGTACGTGTCGGTTTGATTTTTAGATTTGTTGGCCCTCGTTTCGGAAATTAAAATGAAACTAGTTGGGCTAGTTGTGTAAACGTCTTAATTACAAAAGCCGGAAAGAACAAGGACAGAACAAAGATATGAACATGACAAGCGCTTTATTATCAAACAATCAGTTGATAGTAAGTTCTCGTCCCTGCTCATTACTTTCTTCTCTCTTTGTCCTTAGTGCCACGTGCGAGCTTCACGGGCTAAATGAGACATTTAGCCAGTGAATCAGCACTAGGTACTCTACTCTCTTAAAATGCCTGCACGTATACTTACCCGCAAAACGCTCCAAGGAGCCAATCTTGCGATATGTTGAATCAGCTCAGCGAATGATGACGGAGGAACACCTGTTCAGACCTCAATATAGTCACGCTATGGCTTTACGCAATGCAAGTAAGACAGTTTGCATTGCGTAACGCCACAGCGCAGACTCTATTTTTAGGTTCATACTGAATGTTCCGCCTCATCATTCGCTGAGCCGATTTCAGTAGATCACAGTGATTGGCTCTTTGAGTGTTTTGCGGATAGATAGAACCGCAAGCATTTTTTAGAGTGTCAGGAATCTTTAACGTGCATCACTCGGTAGGGACACATGAACGTACGCTGCCACGATGCTCATTCTACATGGAAACAAGCAAGTGCGGTCATTGAGTCCAGGATGCCTCAGATGTACAAACGCCAGCTTCCGCTTCACGTGTTCCAGCCATGGTACGCTAACACACTCGGCCACCGCCCGTGCAGTTCAGAGTATGTCAAGCAACAGATACGCAATGAGCGTCCAGAATAGACGAATTTATTGCGAAGTACATGAGATGCTACGATTTCAGTGCAGCCTCCTCTGTAATAAGGACATTCACTACGCGTAGATAATGAAATGATAATATATTTTACTATCTTTGGATGTCCTACTATTTTACCGGCGTCTCATACTCTGTGGAAGACAATCCAAGGCCCCTTCCAGGAATTGACACCATGGCGATACTGGTCCAGAGGCATTTCTCCCTGAGTGTAAGACGTGAATGTAAAAGAGGACTCGATTCCAGGGTGAACTGCTTAGTATACGCATGCACAACGGTGAAATTCACCAACATGTACAACACATCTCTTAGCTTAAGAGGTATATGGCAAGGGCGCATTGAAACATGACATATTTTGTTTATTCACCATGTAATTGGTTATTATGTGGAGTTGTGCGAATCATTCTTCGTTGAGAATGACGCAGTATCAGCCCTAGTTTACACGTTTTTCAGAAAGCCGTAAGCGTTTGTGTTCATACAGGTTCTTTAAGGTCAAGAAACTGTTCATGTTGTAAAAGCTCCAAGATTTCACCTCTCAGCAGTATGAATTAGTTTTTTTTACTCTAGTGGTTTATTGACATGTTTATGCCTTATAATCTTCAAAAGAACTCTGTGATGTTGGAGCTTGTGAGATGATGTGATTTCTTTCCTTGGTGCTTTTATATAAATAGTGTCAGAACAGTCTCTGGTTTTATGCGCTTGTTTGTCTATGTCGTGATATACACCGGAAGAAGTGTTCGTTGTTTGTCGGCATCTACATTAAATAGACATATAAACAAACAAACAAAAAGTTGTAGTTACATTTTTTTGGCATTGCAAAGATGATTCTTGACTTGGCCTTTTTTATTTGAAGCGACATTTGCACATTCCTACTGGTTATTATATATGCCCTAATGCATCAGTGAATAGCTGCTTTATCCGTTAAATGATAACTGAAATAAGCACCAGTCTTTAGTAACAATCAAGCAAGTACGAAGGGCGAATATATCTCGATCTGTTTATTCACTCGACTTCTCTCTTTCTCTTTGCAGTGTTACCATATTTAATTCAGGTATAATAGTGAGGTCACATGTAAACTCATTTAGTCGGTCATTTTCAATGTTTTTTTCTAGCCGAGCAATGGCATTAACCGTAAACGTGTTACGTATTTTGTATAACAAACTGCGTCTTTCCATCTTAAATGGATTTCAAATAAAGTCGAATATATTATAATGACAAACTAGCGTCATTTCTCTATTTAGTCAGATTGAGCACTGTGCGACTCATAAATGTCTAATATCAAACTAGACTTAAATATATTTAATTGAAAAAATGGATTTCAGACTAACTTTACGTAATAGATATTTATAAAGCTCACTTCTATGCGTTTATATGCCTTGCCTATTAGAAGCTAGTCTAGGTGTCGAATTGCATTTCTTGTACCAACCTTATAGCTCCTTCACTGGTAGTCTAAAAACATATCGAACATAAATAACACGTTAGTAAAACAAACAAAAATTATTGATTAAACTAACATTCACTGCCCTCAGTGTACAAATTCTTGTACAGCAATGTTGTTCCATGATTATAAATTAGACTATATTCGACAAAAACTTCTAGTTATCATTACAGATGAAGTCAGAAGAAGGCTTTGCATTCCAGATAACGCTACTGATAACACTTGTCTCAGATGTACACCCAGTCATTCTAAGTGACGCATATGTGTCACATCAAGACATAAAAACTGCATACCTTTTGAGATTGGCCTAGTTCCCAACGGTAACGTTGTGTCATCATTGCGATTGTGTAGGTGATTTCCAACAGAGCAAGCATAGAACCGACGCAATTTCTGGGTCCTAAGCCGAAGGGCTGGTACGCAATTTTCGGAAAGCATCCGTCATTCTCGGCGCTGAACCTGGGGCCAAAAATTCAAACAGTTTTAGAATCGTAAACTCTGGAACATGGCATCCTTCAAACTGCAAACCTCGTCTACGAACCAGAGCACATTTGATTAGGTATTTGATTACAGAATGTTCACCAAGTTTTAGAATCACCTGCAGCTTGAGAGACGTATGGCGCGTCTTAGTGTGTTCTGACTTCCTTCCTTATGATATGGACTTATGCGTTCCTTTGGCTAAGGCCGTCATCTTATTGGCTAATGGTGCCATATCGGACGTACGAGACTCAGTACGGCCTGCGTTTCTGAGTTGAGTTGTTAAGAACTGTGCATACTTTGATATAGGTGCAAACAATATCGCAAAAAAACGAACAATCATAGCAGAAAACATTTGCGAATGAAGGGACGCCGAAAACTGCATAGATACATCTCCCATTTTTTGAGCATGTAATGTGAATTTATAAAATTGTATTCTCGTCTTCTTGTTTTCTTTTATCGCAGAAACAACAACTTCCCTTTGAGTTTATCTGAACAAGGCTCTGGCGGCTGCAAACTCAGGTTGCCTTCAATGTCCCGCTTTCAATTCGGCAAGAGGCTGCTGCTCTCTGCGTCATTTACCAGAGTGGTCGTCTTCTTTCTGTTTCAAGAATCGCCAACAAGAGTGTGAGGACAAAACGAATGCAACGAAGTGCAATTTTAATATAGCGAGGCCTTGGATTCAGATTAGTTTCCTTGAACACTGAAAGACTCGCTACACAGTGCGCGGAAATCACGCCTCATGTAAACAGCCTCGCTGATATTGACCTACGAGTAAGCGCCATCGTCACGTCCCATCAACATTATCCTCATCATCATCATTTTGAACATAAATATGACCACCGTGTAGACTCACATTTGAAGAGCAAGATTAGCTAAACTCTCATCAAAAACTTTGCAAAGTTTAGAATGGCTAAAAATAACTGATGATAAAAAATATTATGTTTTTTAGAGGGCGTTTAACGAATGGTTCAGTTTAATAGCTATTGCACCAGGTAACAATGACATGCGCCGGCCACCCTGGTTGACCGTGTACCACTTGCCAGTCTCTGCTCTGTGTAGAGATAACCAAAATACGATGGCGCGGCAGTGCAAGTTCACAACCTTACCACGTACTGCACTTCGTATCACACTAAATCTAACTGCAGTCGATGTTACGATTTAATGGAGTCAATCAAGCTGACGCCATGGAGCATCGTGACGAAGCTCATTCTCTTGGTGTGCTCGTCAGTGACTAGACCAATCGATCATAGAAATAAGCGCAAGAACACCGAGTAATCGCTGTTCCTTATTGGTCTACAAGGTCATATCAAAGGCACCAAGGCGATGCGCGCTACAGTACGTAGCATTTGTGGCGCTCCTGGATTGACTCCATTCGATCGTAGCTTCTGCCGCAATCGGTCTGAACGTCAAGAGAGTGTGTGTGTGCTGTGCACTTTTTGTTCCTTCTCTCGGGTGTTCAAGATGCCTGTTCTATTTGGACCTTACGTGACTGATGAATTCAGAGAAACGCTTAGTTACAGCTTCGATGAAATCTCGGTATGGCTTTGGCATTCTTCTCCATCGGTTGATCGTGAAAAGTAGGTTAGACCATCGACGCGAAAATATATGTGATTATAATTATGATTACCCTATTTAAAAAAAACGTACAAGAAACATTTGCTGCTTGTACAGTTCTGTTATGACAAGACATAATTTCGTCTTATTATGAACGCAGATACTTTGGTTTGGCGTTCTGAATAACTGGAGATACCGGCACCGCTACGGCTTCGCTCTGACTATACTGGCAGCCAGTTTGTTTGCCAATATGATTCTGTGTGGCTGGTATGATTTTGCGTCCGTTGGCTAAAGCGACCACGATCTTTCAAATAAAAACGCTCATACCACAGGACAACCGCTATCACCAAATCATACATGTAGAAAGGCGACCGCTATCTTCAAACGAAACGTCCAACATTTACCACCGGTATCGTTACATATACCATACATGCCGAAACGGAACGTACACCGACGTTGAGCTCACACAAATTCCTCGGTCAACTCTTCATGGCGACGTCTTGGGGCGACTGTCTCGAATAATGTGCACCACAAGTATTCGACAGCCGCACCAGCCGTACCGCATAGCAAAGCCAACGTGCACGGCAACAAACTGATCGTGACACCAAGCCGAGGATACCTCATCTCCGGTCGACAGTGGCAAAGGGGCCGTTGATCGTACTCGGCCAACTCGGCGCTTTTCGTGGCTCGGGAACCACACCACACGGCGTGGATCAGGGACCTTGTGTATCTTGCCTTCAGAAACACATCATTTGGGGGTGTAAAAGAATCCTAAGACATAGTTTTGTTTGTATTGTGCTATTACGCATTGACTCCTTCGACTAAATGAGGAGGCGACCCAGCCTGTTGAAACTATATAGCCTGCCAGATAATCGTTTTGAATTTAGTTAATATATCAGTATTCAGTTAGGTATCCCAAGTCATTAGTCATTCAGATGCAGTCTCTCAGTAAGTCAGTCATTTTTAACATTAATAAAACTGCTTGTCAAATAACGGTACTGTCGAGGTCATGTACTCAGCTCGAACAATCGTAGGGCACAAGCTGGTGGTGTGGTTGCAGGCAGCAAACATCCCGGTTGGAACGTCTGAGTACCTACCTCGTAATGTAGCTGAAGACAAGGCAAGGGCCCAACTCACAAACATCTATACTTTGTATCTCTTTGCTGGACCGCTTTTGACACTACAAGCCATTGCAGCAAAAATAGCGTGACACGTAATTATAAGCTCGACGTACTATGGCCTCCAACTACAAGGACACATGAATTGCTTTCTGCACTGAATTCGCAAGGATGGCTTGAAGCTTCTGCCATTATTAACATTAAGCTGAGATAGTTTGGAATAATGCTTCTGGTTTTTAGTGTTGCCCGGCACAGTTAACAATTTGGTGAGATAGTGCTGCATTGAAAAGTCGGCACATTCATGACAGTATCACCTAGTGAATGCATGCTAGCTATTAAACTCTCCGTTCTACAGAGAAATTAAATGCACTTTACTTCCAATTCCAGCTGCTTCTGGAACTTTATTGTATGAAGTGCCTATGGCTGCAAGTTCTGACCAGACCTTGTTCTGTGGTCTGCGCAGGCCCATTGCATGGAGTCACCCCGAGAGCCCTCACCAGAGTTTCCTGCCCGTGGTTCTAAATTTTTCAGTTGTACGTATGCATCCTTTCTGTCTTTCCCTTAATGGTACTCGGGCGTTTTCTTTTCATTGCCGCCGATTCGCTTCCAAAATTGGTTAAGCACACGAATAGACGCTGTAAAACTGTATCCCACATATTTTTGTCGAGATAATTTTCTTTGCCAAAGTTGTCTTTTTTATAAAGGTTTGTCTTCCTTGTTTTAGAGCGCAGCTCTTAGGCGCCCGTTTCCGGCTTGAGCGGCGTCGGCGTCTGCGTAGCTGCTCCAGGTCACGCGACCTCCGAGGTCACGTGACTCGCCCCAGGTCACGTGACCTCTCGGTCACGTGGCCCCCCAGGCCACGTGAACCCACAGGTCACTGACCCCCCAGGTGATGTGACCCCCAGGTAATGTGACCCCCCAGGTCACGTGACCCCCTGAGGCCACGTGACCCCCGAAGTCATGTGACCCCCAGGCCATGTGACTTCCAGGCCATGTGGTCCTCTAGGTCACGTGACCCCCTGGTCACGTGACCCCCTAGTCACGTGACCCCCGAGGTAATGTGACCCCCTCCCCGAGGTCACGTGACCCCAACCCCCCGGAGGAGATTGAAGAATGAGGGGAGGAGGAGAGGGGAGGAGGAGGATGTGTATACCTCCCTGAGTACCCATCCCTCCTCCTTCTCAAGAGCTGCGCTCCACTCCGGCGTTACAGGGAGTTGTAAACGGCTTTCATTTTTTTCTATTAACAAATTTACTTGAGTTTTCACTGGCAACACTAAAACGTTATGCCAGTGGCAAGGACAAGTTCACTGCTCGAGCTTGTTTTGAACTGATTGCAAAGGAATTTGGTTGTGAAGAATGGATGCCGTGAAACCCCGCACTTGCTTTGCAGCACGAAAAAAATATACGTAGGGCATACCCTGTTTTTTTAGACAGCTTGCTTACCCTCATGCTCAGTGAGTGTATGAACTGGAGTTGTATCCCCAGTCGACACTTGTTGAGCATGAGGGTAGAAAAAATCTTTCCGTTGCAGTAGTATTTTTTTATAGTCGTTACAGTTGAATGTGAATATTCGACAGAAATTTCTTAGGTTGGGGCGAAAAAAGGGTTAAACAAACATGCTTAATCATTTGCCTTAATAAGGTACCCATCATTTCAAGGCCTACATGGCCTAGTCTTCGGGGGTGACTATGGCTCTGGCAGTAAAGGAGCAGTTTTTTTTATAAGTACAAGTACAAAGTATAGAAATAAAAAGAGCTATGTGCTGATCAAGAAAGAATATGTTAGACATTGTAATGTATCTCTGCTAAGTACTTTAAGTGTGATTTGTTTTTTTTTTTCAGCTACTTTGGTGCCTCAAGATCTTGAGACCCTAGTGGCCACGAACTTAGACTTAATCTTCTACTGTTGCCTCGCCAGGACCATGGGGGAGGCAAGGCGAGCAACAAGAGCATCGCAGTATCTCCCTGCCTGTGAATTTTGATTAGCGTCACGACAGGGGAGTCCTCGCACTACCAGGTGTTAGGTATGCCACTCGAAATAAGCATTCTTCTTACCCATTTCTTAAGTGAAACAGCAAAAACACTTCTAAGTCTAAAATTCAAAATACGTATTCAAAGCTTGAGTTGGATGGAGTTCCAATTACAAAAAAAGAGTCTGCAGATATCATTAACATGTGAACTTAAAGCCCGCGGATGTAGGGTCAACGGTGTCACAGAAATAACTTCGCGCAGATGGCTTCGCTCGTGCAAACAAATTCTTAAATGATAAAAACAAAACAGCGCAAAGACAAGGATGAAGTAAAAGGAACAACAGGACACAGCCCTGTGTCCTGTTGTTCCTTCTACTTCGTCCTTGTCTTTGCGATGTTTTGTTTTTATCATGTCTACTTACCAACTAGCCGAAACTTCTACGTAAATTCTTAAAATAATCATTGTGTTACGTTGGAGTCATCATTCATGTGTACCTATCGCGCCCAGCAGTCGGGAGATGTGAAATATAAAAAACAGGAACTTGCATATTCTCAGCTCCGCAAAGATTTATATAGTGAACAGAGCATAGCACGTTCAACTTAAGAAAACAATTGAGTGCAGGCCTTGCTTCAAGGTTCATACATGTGTAATTGCTCTTCATAATGAAGTGAAAACTGCTTAAGTTGTGGCCCAATACAGGCTTTTTATTAGTGTTAAAAATTTTATGGTGTTTTAGACAGCTCGCATTAAGTATTTCCTTTTGAATACATAGGTCCCTGGAAATTATTATGTGGATGTTTGCAGACAGTCATGGTGAGACCAATCTTTAATGTCAAGCGTTTCACTTATTCAGAGTTGGTTGAGCCTGTAAATATTGTAGGTCGCAAATTAAATTTTTTTATGCTATGCAATGGACACAATCATCCGTAATGACTAGCTCTGCCTAGGGGAACTTTATACATTTACTACGGCAATATGGTTTCGCAAAACTAAGTATTTCTTTATTGAACTCCTGCACTAACCTTGTCTCTAGAAAGGTTTTAGGTTCTTTACGATGCTGAGATAAGATTTTGGAAATAGTTTTTCTAAAACTACGCTAGATATTTCCAGTTCATCAACTTTCTTGCAAAGAATTCGAGAGAACCAAACCCTGTAATGTATGGAGGAAACTCGCGAAATGACGCGGCTGACAGTTTGTTTAAATCTATAAGAAACAGTCGGCACTGTAATAGTAGTATTGACATGTCACTTGCTTATGCAATGCTCATTGTTGCAGATCAAACTGATTTTTCTTTCTACACTCATTTTCGGTAGACTCGTTCACTTAACTCTCTCCCGAGACTGCAGCGCTTGGTTCTCCGAAGGTAATTTGCATGGATATAGATGCAACAGGTTTCTTTGAGTGTGCGTCTAACACATATTCTTCACATTGAATGTGCTAACTGTATTCATGTCCAAATCCATAACTGCATCCACATTCTACCTAATAATTTTTATTTCGACATTTAAGCTTTCAATAGTACATTTCTTCACATCTGTGCTTGTTACGCCGTACACAAGCCAATATATTTTGTATTTCACTATTGCATCAATATATAAAAGTGTTGATGCCGAGTGAGAATTCAAGGTACCGAATCTGTCATGCGAGTTACGAACAAAGAAAAAACTCTATAGACGAAATTTTGTTAAAGAAGGTTCTATGGGCATCAGAATAGCACTTGCCACGCTAAAAAAAATGCAAACTGTTGTTAGGTATGCAAAAATGGCAGTGCTGCACCATTTATGATATGTCACAAAAGAAATCAGTGGCATACAGTGTTCCTTATGAATGTTGAAACAGTCAAATTTAAAACCTAGAAGTTTTATTCAAAACGTTCCTCACTACAAATGTATTTAGAGATCTGAGCAACCGACCCATGCATAACTATGTGGCAAACATTCATTTTCACGTGCATTGTGGTTTACAAGGTCTAGCCTGCACTGATTTATTGCATTCATGCTGAAACTGGGTGGGGTTCTCTTGGTATGAATAAGGAGAGAAACATTTCTTGAAATCAAAATATTTTAGAAAGGACAGAATGAATGATATTCAAGCGGTATCTTTGATTTGCTTTTTTTGGTCTTATGTCTAACTATCACTTTATTTCATGTGAGGCATTTAGTTTTTTAGAGCGGAGCTCGTAGGCACCTGTTTCTGCGTTTCGCGGCGTCGTCGTTGGTGCAACCGCCCCACTAATCTTGGCAGAAAATTGAATTAATGTTGAGGTCATGTGACGTTCATTTTCCGCTAAATCTAGCGGAGAAACTGAATTTGTTTATGGGTAACGTGACACAAAGTGATGTGGCGTCATTTTTCCCGCTACATTTAGCAGGAAAACTGAATTGGTATTGAGGTCACGTGACATAAATTTCCCAGTAAATTTACTGGGAAACTTAACCCGCTACATTTAGAGAGGAAATTTTCCGGCAAAATTTAGGAAAATTTCCCTCTAAATGGAGGGGCGCAGAAGAGGAGGAGGGGAGGGGGAGGAGGGGCACACCCTCCCATCCTGCTTCTCTAGAGCAGCACTCTAAATTCGCATTACAGAGTATTGTAAATGTCTTTCATTTTTCATTTAATGTTTATTCAATTTTCATATCGCAGGTGTGCTCGCAGCACAAATCTGGGTTGTGCTGATCCTCTACCCACAAGTTGGGAGCTCCTGAGTGCCAAGAGTGGGAGTTTGGTCTGACAGCTCAAGAGACACCTTAGTTCAGTATTGAATTTATACTTATCATCTTTTGAGCAAAGTTAAGCTTTGCTGCCTGCAATTCTTCTAGAAATAAATACTTGCTACCAAATTTACCAAGTCACTACATTTCGCCACTGCTGTTAGTGCTCCTCGAGGACCTCGGACAAGAGCGTATTGGTGTGCAAACATAATGCTTGTTTAAAACCAGTCGCTGATGTAGAGACTCGCTGATATCCAGCGTTCCAATGGAACGCTGGATGTCTGCGGGTCTCTTCCAAACGATGCGAGTGGGAAGGAATCATGCAATCATATTGTATTAGGGGACATTCTACAGGATGTTTTTTGTATGGTTTACAAATTTTTAAAAAAGAAAATTCGTGAAAGCTACGCTACGCGATCTGGGCACGTCAGTTATATGGCCAGGGGGGCATAGTAAAAGGGCTAACTGTAATGATGTGTAGGCTTATTAAAGGGAAGTGCAAGACATCTTTCAGAAAACTAGATGGAGGTTGATTCTAGCTTAGTTTTATCCCGTGAATCTGGACATCACGTTCGTTTTCCCCAAAGATATAACTAAACGTGAGAAAACACAATAGACATCCGACAAGTAGTGACGTCATAAGAGGATCTTTCGGCGGCCAAGCGTGTGTCGCTTGAGGGCCGCGCGTCCAATCGCAAGCTTTTTAGGTATATTCTCTCGCACTGGCACCAGTCGTGACGTATTTTTCTGCCCTTTTTAAAAATAGCGTGTGCGTGCATAGCTTTGATGGGCACTGAAGTTGCGCGAGGGGAGATTTCGAAAGCTCCTATTGTGACGTCACTCTCCGGGAAAGAGGGCCTTCAGCAGTACTTTAAAAATGATTCTATCCAGCCACGATTCACCAAATTAAGAAATATTTTTTATATTTTAGATTTTCGAGGTCAAATGAAGAAGATTTAAACGTGTTTCCTCAAATACGAAACCGCTTCGGCTGCCCTTTAAGTATAATATGTTCCTTAAATGTTTATTTAGTGAAAATAGACCGATGGTTCCAATTAGAAACTTGCTAGGCATCATTGAAAAGCACTAACTCATCTCTTTTTGCAAAGATATAAGAATGAAGCATCAATTAATGGCGTTCTAAAAAAATGTTTCGGTTTCTTATCAGAGGGCATCTTTGCACCTGCTATCCTGCTGCGCGCTGGCCGCAGTGGGAAGCCACCCCCTCGCCTCCCTCGTAGGATGGAGGGAAGCATGGCGCACGTGTGTTGTGCGTCTAAGCCCCTGGGGAACAGGACCGTGGGCGCAGAGATGCGCTGCGATAAGAAACCGAGACCTAGTAGCGCATCCAAATGAAGCATTTTTACAGAACGCGTAAAATGCTACCCCTGCGTTATATCTTTCTAAAAGAGTTGAGTTAATGACATGGTTGAAAAAACCCCGAGACTGCGGGTAACGACACAACACTAAAAGTCTCTAGAGACTTTTTAGTGTTGTGTCGTTTACCCGCAGTCTCGGGGTTTTTTCAACCATGTGCAATGTACACCAGCTCGTTTGCGCCCTTACATTTTGTGAGTTAATGATTTTCGATGACTCTCAGCAAGCTTCTAATTCAACGCATATGTTGAATTTCACTAATCAAAAAGTTAATTAGCAAATTGTATTTAATTATCGAGTTGATCGTTACGATTAGGCCCCTATACTACGTACCCATGGCCGTATGACTCACCTGCACAAACCGCATAACTGTTGCTTTCACGACCTTTTAAAACAAATATGTAAAGCTTAAGAAAAGCGTCCTGTATAACAGTGAAAAGGCGATACCACCATGGTGGATCCATACGGCTCCACCATGATGGTATCGCCTTTTCGCTGGTATAGGATGTCCCATAATACGTTATGCTTGTATGGTTCCGTAAGCCTTTATGGTTTCGTCTTAATCCACTACGCTGGATGTCCCATAATACGACACGCTTTTATGGTTCCGTCTGCCTTTATCGTTCCGAATTAATCCACTATGTTGGAACCGAATTTTTGCTGGTATAGGATGTCCCAAATTACGGTTACCCATGTATGATACATTTTCCATCTTCTTTCCATCATCAAGATTTTCAGCAGGGTACGATAAAACCAAAAAATAGCCTAAACAAGGGGGACATGACCTGCACCTGCACCCCACCCCCCCTTTTAATATATTTTTTATTTACCATGAATTTGGTTGTTTTTTATAGATATAATTGTCGTGAATTTACATTAGGTAGTTTGCTCAAATGCTTTATGTTCGGGGATTAGTATGGTGTATTTACCTGTCCGGGTCAAACTTCATGGGATCGGCGAAGAATCTGGCGTCCCTGTGGATCTGAAGGGTGGGGCCATGATGCAAGTGCCGGCCCTGTACTTGATGCCCTTGTACTCGAAGTCTTCTCTCGCCTGCCTTGTGCTAAATCTGGAGATACGAGATGGAAAATGAAGATTGAGTGATTGGAAACATATTGTCAGTCCATAATAAGCTTTCACCCGTAGTGCTCATGTAATTAGCAAGTTGAGAGGCGTTCTGCTGTGTGGCACTTGTCCCAGTAAACCGCTATGCTCAGCGTGACGGTATAGACTGTGCTTTTAAGGTCTGAACCTATTTTGTGCATCCTCATTTGCCGAACTTTCTTTCAAAGGATGCAGCAGTTGGCTGTCCCAAGTCCTTCCTGGGAAAGTGGACTCTCCAAATATCTTAAAAAAGGGAGACCCTCCATTCAGTTCTAACAAGCGCTGCTAATATTAGGCCGATAAAACACGCCCCGCATGAACTAAAGTATATTTCCAAATTGGGATCCCTGCGCCGATGAGAGCGAAGTGCTTAATGTACGCTCACGTGAGTATTGGTGGCCAAAAGCCGCAGCGCCTCATTTACAACCCGTCCGAGGTACTTCAGTTTTTGTGTCACTGCCTCATAATCAAGACATCCCTGAAACGAACAGAAGGGTATATATTGATAAGCGACGATTGAGAAAATATCCACCTGCGACAAGCAGGTTTTCCATTTCTGTCTCCTATAACTACTGAGAGATTAGGAATCTCAGGGCGCGGCGAGTTTTGAGAATACTATCAAGCATTTTTTCAGCTAATGAGGTTGCCGGATCAACTTACAGGGAAGGCTGAAAAGTGAGTAGCTAAGCAAGAAGCGTTAAGTGAAAAAGTCACGGCTTGCGTTTCTTAGACTATTAGAGACTATATTCGTCCCTCTAAAAGACGGCTCTTAGGGGAAAAAAATATATATCCTAGATTCTTCTATTTTACATCTGAGGCTGCCTGCAAACGTTTTGCACCCAATTTCTACCCGAAAAGGCAAAGTATTAGTCGTAAAGTCGGAATTAGAGAATCTCGATTGTAGCCGCATTATCTTATCGAAAATTCGGGCCGGAACCTATTGCAAATAGCGTTCGACGTTAATGCGGCAATCGCGACTGAAAACATTTGCTGATCTATCTGTCAATCAAGCTCGTGATACAAAAAATAAACATCATAAGGATGCAGGCGAGCTGGTGAATATTAACCGTGTTGGGTGAACCTGAGACTGGAGTAGAGAGGTGAAGAACTTTAGATGGGGGTCGTCTGTCTATTTTTTGTCTCTTCTACTCTTTGGTGTTTCTTTTCTACCCCAGTCTCAGGATAATCAAACATGGTCCCATACAAAACTTCAATTCTTGACAAACGCCGCGATGTTCACGTTTATTATCCGCCTTCGTGGCACGCGTCACCGCGGCTTTCTCGAATTGTCCCTGTACGGAAATGGCATGTATGACCATATCAAGAATTGGGCAAATGAGGTTTTCATAGCCATCATATTTTGGTTGCTTACGACCGGGTGCGCAGCTGCACAATCGGTCGTAAGCAGGCCCAAGCGGATGGTCATTTATGACAGCTTACTCTCCTCCTTCTTGATGAGGCTCATATATCATTTCTGTACGGGTCGGATTGTCGCCTGCTCCTTCCTCGTCTGTCTTGCGACGACAGGGAAAATGCACAAACAGATGGCGCATACACACTCGCGTTTGAGCGCGGTGCGTTCAGTCGCGGCGGGCGGATGCAGCGCGTTTGCGCCAAGCTTGTACAGACGCTTGCGTTTACACGCAGTCAAGAGCCAATAAGAAAGCGCTACTGATCGCTTGCGGTTCACCGAACGCAAAGAAATCCGCGGCAAATATAGCGGCGATCGGCGACAGCGCCAATATGGCCAACTTTGGTGGTATGAGTTTGACTTTCCCGACTTCTCTCTGCCTGAACCATCGCGACCTTGGAATAACCTGCTCCCATGTCCCCACCACTCCCCACCAAGCCAACATCCCTGTCCGAACAGCTCTTTAGGAGGGTGTTCTCGACGACAGATGACGGCGGCCAGCCCTCCCAATTTAAAAAGGAAGACCCCATGGCTACACACGCCCAGCTGTTTCATCTACACAAAAGCTGTCGGTGCAAATGCCACTGTTTTTTTTCCACGGAGTGAGTTTTTAGTAAACTATTTAAGCTCACCTTGCCGTCGAGTGCGTCATTCACTTCGTTTCTAACTCTCTCCTGGACATCCGGGTGTTTTGCGAGTGCGTACGTGACGTAGCATAGTGCTGTCGCAGTCGTTTCAAACCTAGATGAATTTTACTTTATTAGAGCACATTCAAAAAGATTTTTCTGTGAAAACGATCTTAATGTTAAGACATTTCATCTACTAACTACTTATGGTGGAAGAAACGGTGAATATATTTGAGCCACTTTTTGGCGACGTTTGTGCAGCAAATATTTAAAAGCAGCAGAGAAACCACGTGGACATTTTAGGAAACGTACTTCTGGCAGAAGTGTCATTTTTCACTTTTTCTATTTGGATTTGATATCACCAACTCAAACCTGTTTTGGATTAAAGTGACGACGCAACAGTATTTCTACTTTCAGTAACTACCTCCCTAAATTATTTCTTGGCATTTATAACCTATGAAACACGTTAGTGTTTCTCTTTGTGCATTGGCAATTGCAAAAACAAATTAAAAGAAAAACAAGCAAATTCGCCTCCTCAAATCTCAGGCAGAAGGAGCGGCCACGAAACCTGAAACCTATTATGATTTTAGTGCATATCATAATCACGCGCTTGAGTTGGCAAAGTAGAGGGCACGCGCCGATTTCCACACAATGTTGAAGTTCGGCTATTCCCGTCGTAGCTGGGATTGGGTAGGAGCCACAACCAGAATTCAAGTGAGGCTTTGATTGTCACTACCAAATATTGAATGCTTACACAGTGCCTCTGACCACATCAGCAAATCTTAATATCCGCACCTCGGATAAAACAACGCTTGATGATGAAACCCTGAGGATAGCATTGTTCACAACGCCTACAATGCAATCCCCCAACTTCGCCATCAAGTTTTGCGAAGGAGAGACTGAGAGAAAACATACCCTGATTTTTATGGAAATTACGCGGAGACAAAGAAGCTACTTGATCAGTGGCATTGTGCGCGAGTAAACTTGGCTCCCTGTAGTACCAAGCTTGTGTTAAATGTAAAACATTCCTACCCAATATCGTTGCACGCCTCCTTTAAGCAACATTGTCTTTGCGAATGGAATGGAGCAGCTTAGCACTTATCTTCGCTGTGTCAATCTACTACCACCTGCTTCAAGGTGCGTGCTGTTTTTAGACGAGCTGTGCAAAAAATGTATATTTGCATGTCCTGCATCAAAGTTACTGTTTGCATTAAAATGTGACACCTTTACTAACTTGCAACGAGTCCTTACAATAAACAAAAAATAAGATAGAATCTTAAAGACAACCGTGAAAGTTTTCAAATGGGGACATTGATCCTCTCGAGAAACCAACAAAATAATTCAGAAGCAAAGCAAAATTTAACACATCATAGATACACTATATGCCGTTCTGCTAAATTTCTGGCCTCACCGGAAGAAGACCAACGAGGGGCAATAATTAGAAACGAGTGCTGCATCATTGTTCGGCTTGGACTCATGCTCAATAAGTGAGATCAAGACTCATATTCCAAACGCTGGCAGATCACTCGTAATTAATCTGTGGCCTTGTTGGCCTTGTTTAAGTGACGTCCCGAATCGAACACTCCGGCCTTGCTGGCTAAACGTTTTATTGCCTCACCCGGCAAGGAACAGAAGGGTCGTGTTCATCACCACTTCTTCGAAACGTAGTGTCCTTATCTTGTGAGTGCCTGCAACAGGATGTATTCATAATTCTTCTAAAATTGGCGACCGCGTAATACATTAAGGATTCAAATAATGCCTTTAAAATATGTTCGGGATGCCCATCAGTGCTTTAGGTCGTTTATCTAAGCTCGTAAATCAGTCGTGCATTTCATAAGTCGGATGTTTTGCCATTAAAGGAACGCAACCCGACTGCTAAATGCCACATACCCAATATTCAGTTCAAGACGTCGCCTCAAAAAAACTTTAAATATATATATATATATATATGCATATATTTTTTTTATTCTGAGTTAGCGAAACTAATGAACAATGTACAGCATAAGCAAGGAGAATACTTAAAGCCCTTGTGATTGACTGGATGAGCTCTAAAATAATTAGATACAACTTCTTGCGCAATGGCGTTCACGAGTCCAGACTTTAGCGTTTATGTTTGAAATTATAATATTGCGAGGTGTGCCAAATGTGCTGGTCCTTAAAGCCTCACTCACCCTGTCTAAATGCTTTTTTCACGCATTTTAACCTACGTGGAAGAACGCCTCTTCATAACCAATTTCGCGCACTATCCGCCTAAAGTATTATGACAACCCCAGCACCACGCCAAAAAAAAAGACCTGACTTGGCCCACGTTTGGTAATCCTAGGGGCCTAACTTGAATTTAGTTTGGTTTTTTTACAGGACGTTAATGATGGGAAAAATTGTTTTCTTCGACCCTAATTAGAAAATGATATGACAAGTCTGATTTCTTTCTTCCTCGTCACATAATTGTTAAAATGCCAGACATGAACCTAAGATGCCATGTCACAAGTGAGCTACATATCGCAAGCCTAATTATTAGATATTTTAGGAAACTGAGGTCCAAAATGCCCGGTTACGACTCAACAGCCGAGCTGTGAATTTTAACTTTGGCACCTGTTTTGCAATTAATGCCCATATCCCTAATGAAAAAACTATTTGTATGATAACTCTTTTCTGTTCAATAAACACTACGAATCATACAAGAAATATGAGAACATATAGGAACCACATAAGAACTATATAAAACTATATGAGATATATAAGAACATATAAAACCATATAATAAACTTTTAAGAAACTTCTCAAAAGTTTCTTATATGTTATATGTTCTTATATATCTTGTATGATTCATAGGTGATTATTGAACCCAAAAATGTCTTATAAAAAGAATATTTTTCAATAGGGAGATATACCTGGTGAAAACCAAAAAGACTACTTCATGCTTTAAAAAAAAAAAATCTGTGGCCCTGGAAAGTTAGGTGACGTCCAAACTCCCAAGCAGTGAAGCCAAAACTTCTGGGCGATATGTATGGTCAAAATACCTGATACTGGCCAAAGAGGCGCAAGTTTTGTTTTACCATATCGATTTTTTGGGCTTCAGGGGTACCCAAAGGGCCAGACAAAAAAACTAATTTTGGGTTCAAACAACGGTGCTGGAATGCCATCTCGAAAAACGAAGAACTGTTAGAACCAGTGGCCTTAGACTAGTAGTCTTCAAGAAAGAACAAAAAGACGGAGGGCATGATATGACTCCAAAACTTGATAGTATTACTGCACAATCAGTGTGATTACGGCGTTAGGCGATAAGAAGACGAAAGGACAAATAACGAAGCAAGAGTCACTAACGTATTAAGCACACCCTGCACTTGGTAAGTTATCGGTGAAAATATCTGCTTGCAGAATCACTGCCAACCTAAGAAATACAAGGTGTTGCTGAGTGCCGAAGACCTCAATATATATGCGCAGTGAATGCGATGCCCGCATTCTCCGTTAAAGCCATAGAGCGAATCAAATGCGAGAAGTGTGAACATCATAGGCCGCGCCTTGGATGTCTTAAGCCGTCAATGTCTATGGACCCTTTTTATGGTAAACGCCGCCTGGCGGCACACCAGTATGTGACGTCTCAGAGCCCTTTACACTGGGAGAGTTTGGCGCTCTTTTGAAGATGCCGACAAACCACAACCACAGCTGAAGGTAAGGCACCAGGAGGTGGCACCTTGCCTCCGCCATTTTGCATTATTGAATTCCGAACCTACTCTAGCTTAGGCACGCAAGGTATGCTGCGACCGACCATTGTAATAAAAGTGTTTATAGCTATTGTAAATGTTTTGACGCTGCACACGTAGTCAGAAGCTCAAACTTACTTATCTGCTACGATCTCTAAAATTATCAGAGCTTACACTTACTCCTCTTTTGTGAAAAGTTAATTTTTAATACTTTTATATTAGGTCTAAAATGACCGCCGCTAAAATACAGTGCCGTGACGGGCGCCATCAAGGTGAGGTGCTGCGAACCGCTTGAGCTCAATCGCCAGATTCTTTTTTGTTTGAAAAGCCTAATTTTGGTTAAAACCAAAAGAAATAAAGCTAATTTGTAAGTTATGTTTTTGGAGATCAGTAAAGGATGGCCAGTGCTTGAATATAGGGACCAATTACATGCCTATCAAAAAATCAGAGTACAAGGAATTGTGTTCATAAAAACCACTGCTAACCTCACATTTGGACTAGCGCACCTAAGTAGAGTGGCCAAGAGCAGAATCCTCCATTTTGTGTTACCGTAAAGTCCGCTTGTTTTAGCGGGCGACAGGCTCCACGCATTGGCCAAACTCTCCCAGTAAATAGAGCACTTTGACGTTCGAGAGAACTTGCGGTTCATAAAAATAATAAACAAAGACCCTTAAACACCACTGCTTGAAAAGTCAATGAAAAAATTGAACCACCAATTCTCCAGGTGAACGCCGAAAGGCCAAGAAAGCGCAAGATTCGTTCAGATTTTTCTATTATTCTAATAAACCAAGTTGTCTCCTCCAAGACTTTGAGTTGTACAGCCAAGGGCCCTCGTTATATCTCCAACTTTGTTGTATGTGTAGTATTTATGCTTTCTAGCACTAGTGACATAAGGAAACTCGAAAGGCTTGCAAATACGGAGCGACCGGAAAACTATTGGGACGCAAGGAGCGGTTCGTGTTTGTAAACAGTAGAATGGTCTGCAGTACCCCCGCTCATCGACTTCCACCGCGGCTCAGAGCTGCCATCGTCTACGAGTCTCAGTGTCGAACGATCGTTTTGTACAGAAAGGGACCTTGTAGAAAGAATTCGAGAAAGGTTTGTATACCTAGAGTCCCCATAATCTTCGTTTGTTCAGAAACCGTCTTTGGAGTCGACGGAAGTTCCTCATACTCTGCGTCAATAAGGTTTTGAAGTATGTCGTTTCTTCGTAGCTGTGGAAGAAAGGAGCAGGGCGAGTTACATACGCACTCGTTTTTAAGCAAACAACTGATAGTATCAAAGGTGTTGATCTTTCATACGTCTAGACCAGGGGTGCACAACATACGGCCCGCGGAGCCACATGCGGCCCGCGGCCCGGCCTCAGCGCAGAAAGTCGCTTACTATGCCATTCAATCCACCGAGCGCCCACTCCGCTTGCAAGCAGCAGTGAAACCATTTGACCTACTTTTTTAGTTTTTGGCGAAGGAAGTACGATTTGTCAGTGCAGATTTTTCCTCTCCACTAATCCCGCTGACAAAAAAAAAGTGTGCAGTCGTCCCTGTCCCTGGTGTGGTTCTGTCTCAACATGACTGTACACGGAACGCGAAAACTTCTTGCTCTATCCCCACAGATCCTCTTCCTTCTTTCACCACGGAGGCTATCAACCCTCTCCCTTCCTCTTCGAATAGTCAGAGGTAGCATCGTTGGATCGGAGAACTCCGATACAACGATGCAACTGCAGCTCATCGACCTCCAGTATCAACCAGCGCTGAAGACTATGCATCGCAAATCTCATCTGCGTGAGTTCTACAAAAGCCTAGGCAAGAAAAAGTGCTGAAACCTGGTGGACCACGCCTTGAGACTGTCGTCACTTTTCGGGAGCACGTATGCTTGTGTGAGCTGACCGTCTCACTGATGACTCTCAACAAGAACCGCCTTCGACCTGCCATAACGGATATGACATTGCGAGATGTGCTAAAGACGGCAACGAGCGCGATGACACCTAATATCGGAAACCTGACCGCAACCAAAAAAATGTGGCAGATCGCATTAGGTGCGGCCCGGCACAGATTTCAATAAACGTAATTTGGCCCGCCTAATTTTTTAGTTGTGCACCCTGGCCTAGACTGAAGCCTTCATATGTTGGGACTTTTTGTGAACTCTAGTTGGAGCATTGCAAGTATTGTAAAAATTCTGCAAATAATCGGCTATGTTGTTTGGAGGCTTACACGACACCATAATATCTGGCACCATATTATCTGGCACCATACGCGACACCATATTATTTATACAAACATTATAAAGACGCAATAACACGTATATATATTTTAACAAACAGCACTTTCTATTATATGCTTTTAGCGAAATTGATTTCCCGTTAAATCTAGCGGGAAAATGGTGACATGGCGTCGGGTGACACTGTTGCGCCTCCTTACACATTGATGTCATGTAGTATTCTTACGTCCTTGACTTTGTGACGCTATATGACACAATCACGTCACTTCAAGAAATGTGTGCCGAAAACAACGAGGACCAAGACGATGTAAGACAACGCCATTGTTGTCTTACTTCATCTTTGTTCTTGTTTTCTGCACTATATTTCTTCGAAACTATGAACCAACTTGCCCAATTAACTGACTTTGCTACATCACGTGGCACTGTGATGTTACGTTCCACTGTGACGTGAATGAAACTAGGGCGTCATGTGGCACTGGGATGCCACATGACACCATGACGCCACGAGATATTGTGACGTGAGGAAGTCAGACCAAAACGAGCAAGCTATAGTTTTAAAACATAGAGTGTGATTAACGCACTTCGGGGTTGTTTTTCCGCAGGCGAATGACTTTTGCCGCATGTTCGGCAAACTTTCGAACTGGAAATGCCCCGAAAATCAGTTTAGCCATAAGAGCGGAGTTGCCAAATTTCCAAGCGAAGTCGTGCACTCTGAAACGAAATAGAATAAAAAAAAAGCAATATAAACCACGGGAAAACTTTAATGATGTACGAGTCCGTTGGAAGCATAGCCAGCATTTCAGAATGTTGGCTGGTAGAATATCTTACGAGTTCGCTTAGGCAAATGAGGGTATTGGTTTACATCGATCCAAGACGAGTACCATTGCAAATATTGCCCGTTGCAAAAATGAACGAACACGGCACCCCAGCTATCAATGAATACTGCGAGAAAAGTGTAATTGGTTTCAGTTTTAAGCATACGTCACCATTGTGTCTAAAAGCATTCATCGATGAAGGAAAAGAATAATAGGGAACGCTCAATAAACATTTCGCTTAGTCTAGTTAGTATCATGCACATTTTTTTTTAAATAAGCACAAATGCTGACTGTGATCTCTGACCACTGGATAAACTCAGGAAGTGAATTCTTTTGTTTGCTTTTACTTCGCGATGCGTTCTTCGTTGCTCTTCTCGGTTGATTAAAAAACTGCACTCTGTGCAGAGTGAACAACTTAAAGGCGCTCTGGAGCGGGGTTGTAAGGGTACCTAGGTGCAAGTGAACTGGAAATCGGTATCTAGGCACTTCTTGTTGTACCTGAGGTGTCAACCCTTGTGTACTCTCATTTCTCGGTATCTGCATCTGTGTCTTTAGGTAACATTTTCCAGCAACCCGCAACTAAGTAAAGTTACACTTTTACAGGCACTTTCTTATTTCACTTCATCGAAGATGATAGAAACTATAAATCTTGAAGTATTAGCTATTGTACTACCATGTGCCGCGATTAACGTTGGAGTTGGAGCGCGACCTGGGAGGCTACTGACACCAGATCGAACGACGTTTTAGCGAACGAAGCCTTCCTTGTCCGTGAGATGTTTCATCGAACAGGCGGTTTAGCGAATGGCGGTGTTCAGTTTGAGTGAACGGAGCGATTAGCGATGCCGTTCCGGTCGACATCCATCCATTGAATCGCTCCGGTATTCGATTCGGGAAAATAGCGACCTGCTTCCCCGACCTCAAACCCGAAATCGACTTCATTGCCGCAGACGGAAGCTCCTCGACAGCTGCGCAGAAGAGACGACCGGAAAGATTTGCCTGCTTCTGTTGCCTGTATCCCGTCCTGGTGGCAGGCTCTCGCCTGCCGTAAATGCAATATAAACATAATCAAGAAAATTAATTATAATTACAACCGTTAACAACATGTAACATCGCGCGATATAATACACTTTCCACTCCACAAATCGGACTCAGATTCGGGCGGTTATAAAAACCGAGAAAGCTTCCGAAAGAAAAAAAGTTTGTTTTTCTTCCAACCAACGAAAAGAAAAAAGAAACATAAAAAAACACGAGGAAGCTTTGTGCTTTTTGCTGGATGTCGCAAAGGTTAGGTACATATCTGTCAGACTCATGCGTTTCTTCATGCGGCGGCCGATATTCTCGGCCCGTCGACCGCCAGCAACGCTCCGTAACGAGATGCGGTTTTTCCTTATTTCTCGCAGTGACACCAATAAAGCCACTTTTATCGAACCTCGTTTTGTCTGTATTTACAGTACCAAAGACGTATCTTCACCATATTTTGAAGAATTTCTCGAAAATGCAATAAAGCAAGCATCTTTAAAGTACCTGTAACCGTTGCCTTGGTCCTTTTTTAATCGAGTTCCGGGTACGCACCCTGGAGTACCTTTTCATACAAGATTAGCTGTAACTGTATTTTAGGTACATATTTGAGGCTATCTTTTACCTGGCCCCTGCTTCCGGAGTCTCCACGGCGTGGGTTTTCTTAGGGTTTTCAACCACCACAGCTAAACATGAACCCCCTTGAGACATTCCATTTGTGTATATATACGTGGACGTGTTGCTAAAAAAAAGACATTTGGTAATGAAGAAATCACTTTTCTTTTGGGTGCGATTTCAACCTTATAGACAATTCTACACTCCTATGACACTGGAGGAGCGATTGTCTTCCCGCAAAACTCTCGGGTGAGACAATGGCTGCGCTCTCCTGGAGAGCTCGGCGAATGACGATAGCGGCAAATCATGTTTGTCCGCAGCATGGAGGTAGGAATGAAAGGAGGTGACATAACCGGACTGAAGCCAGCCAAACGAGAAAATCAAAGCAGAGCCTGAGTAGGGGTCGCGGTTGGTGGAAACGCCCCCGAGGGTGCCAAGGTTCGTTCAATAGCCTTCAAATGTGCCGAAGTCTGTCCAATAGCGTATTTTGTGTTGGTCATCGTTGGGGGTGTTTGCTCTAAACCGAAGTCCTCCGGCTTCACTCTGGTGGCGGCATGTCGCATCCGGTAGCTTCATGAACACCTCCATGATCCGCTGACTTTAAAAAGCAGGGGGTTTCTGTTAAAAAAATTATATTTCATGCTTTAAAACATAAACATGAACCGAAGGTCGCCGATGGAACTCCAGAATAGTCAGTTAAGCCTTATCTCCGTTCTTTCCTTGCCTTTAATGTTCTATTAAATAGTCAAGAAACCCCACACCGATATATGCTTTGGTTTCGGGATTACAATGCCGAATGATCTAATGTGTGAAACAGGATTTATCGTTCAATCACTACAAATATCTTTTCTCCTTTGTTTTTTTTTTTTTGAGTGCGTGTGATTGTGATGGATTAATGAAAACTTTTTTTCTTCAGGGAAACGAAAAGAAATTACGAAACTTACGAGCTACCATGTGAATGGGGCCGGTCATGAGTCCATGTGCGGCCTCTTTCGCAGTGATGAGGAATGGGTGGTCCAGATTTCGCTGGAAACTGGTGTCAATTCCGAACGCTGCACGGCCGAGGTAATCCATCGTGAGCCCTTGGAACTTGCTGACCATTGAAACCTCTATGCCATTGTCAGCATCCTCGCCGAGGACATCCATGAACACGTCACACATTTCTGCGATGTGGCCCATCATCTTGCGTTGTTGAAAATACTAATACCTCGTTTACTAATGACGTCCGTGCATCCCACAGCCTCAAGCATAAAATCTCCAAGACTAGATGATGAATTTATTACGGCTTCGGTATACACTTGCGTTTGGCTTGAGACCGGAGTTCTGGAGAACTCTTCCGACGAGAAAACACACTGGAACGCTGGCCCCAACTATGAGGCGCTCCTCGAACTAAATTTCAGCAGGGCGAATTTTTTCGGGACTTGTGAGATAAAATGTACATACTATAATCTCTGGGATATAGTAAGTAATAATATTCACAAAGTTTTTTTCTTACAATAAAAAAACGGTAACTACGAATGTCAGACACCTACCCGGGAAATGTCGCCAGTGTGACCTTTTGTAGTAAGAGATTTTAAGAGGTTTTAAAGTGATACTTCAACGAAATTTGAAATATACCCGTCGTGTTCAAAAATAGGGTGAATATGATACACAATATCCGTAAATGGCAATCGCACGTTTGTATTTTGAGCTTGGTGGCTGTATTTTTCGTTATAAACGGCCCACTCTGGCAAGCGCTCGGAGAACAGCCAGCGGAGACCACGTGACATCCAACGCAATCGTGACGTAGTTCGTCTCGGGACGAGCAAAGCTACGGCGAGGCTGACGTCGAGAGGATGGCCTAGTCGTTCCAGCCACCGAAGCGGCTGCTTTTGTACGAATCTTTGAGTGACGGGTTAATCTTCTATAATCTTGTAGAGGGACAATAGCGACTTCTGGGTCACACAAAAGGGATTCTCGGGAAGAGGGGAGTTCCTCCTTCCCTCTTCTCTCGTCGTGGCCGGAGGCGAGACAAACGTCGTCACTATCTGCCAAGGTTCCTAGACGCGGCATTACAAACGAGGCGTTAGCGACATCCACCAGGTGCTCTTTGCTAATCGTTTAATTAGGTTTAAAATTCATATTCGTGTCTTTGTTAACAGGATATTGGTGTGTCTGATGTGATACTGCTCCTTTGAACTGACGAGGACCAAAAAGAAGCGCCGAAATTTCGTTGTAGCATCCCTTTAAGGCCGACCCACATAGGAAATATTCTCAAGATATTTACGCGCGCTTCAGCTGTCGTAATCACGGCACTTGGCAGGCACGTTTTTCTCACAGGAGGGAAAGGGGAAGGTCGCCATAGCACACAGTGCGCTTTTCATCGACGTCACTTCGGCGTTTTGTGCACCGTGAATTCTACTCGCGCTTTTTATGAAACGATGCAAAATGTGCATCGGCTGCTATAATATTGCGTTTCGTAAGAGGACATAAAAAGCTAAATGTTAATCAACCACGAAAGCCTAATTTGCAAACCCTTGTCTCACAAAATGTTCCTTGCCATTCTCGCAATGGCCAAGTGGTCAACAAGTCCCGGCAAGGCGAGGACGGCCGCAATCTCTGTCATTCGTATATACATATATACGTATATATATATATATATATATATATATATATATATATATATATATATATATATATATATATATATATATATATATATACACATATACATACACATATACATATATATATATATATATTATATCTCCCACACATAGATGGTATTTTTTCCAGTCTCAGTCGTTAATAGCTCGTTCGAAAGAAATATAGCGATTCCAAACAGTTCGCCGATAAGCCCTCGCGCGCGACACGCGAGCTCATATTTCGGCGGCTGAGTCGACAGCCAGCCGGCCGCATAGCTCGACAAGCCGACTCTCGAGCAAATTCCTGCTATGAACTTGCTAGGCTGATTGGCGGGCAGCGCGCCGTACGTTTCCAACACGCCGCGCCGCAAAACGCCGAAGCGCAAAGATCTCTCTCGGTCGGATCCCCGAATACGCGCATATTTGTGCAAACCTCGAGGCGCCGTTGGAGCGCTCGGCCCGGCGCCCGCCACAGGTCGGGATTACGTCCGCCGAAACGTTCGTAAATGCGACGAAAATGCGCCCTATGAGGTGCGGCCTTTAAGGCACGCGGTCGTGAGCAGTTCCAAGTGTGTGAACCAGCCATTATTGTTGCCATCATCATCTAAAGGTGTTTATACTAATTGTAATCTCAGGGTAGAAACCTCTTTGTTGAAGGGTGGTACTGAATATGGTCCTTCAGTCAGGTTTATCGTACTGACAACATAAGAAACGCAACATCATCGGCAGTAGAGCGATATAAAGAAGCTCTAACGCGCGTCACTCCCTGAGCTTCTGAAAATGTCGGAGACTATGTTTTCAATAGTCACCTGCTTACATGCTTGGAGCTTGTGAAACCGGAGGAGACAAACTGACGCGTGTTCTTCCAATGGGTGCCCTTGGCATGAACCAGGCACTGACTAAGGTATGGATGCATCTCGTCCGACCGGATGGTCACCTGCGGGTCGACATATTGGTGAGCGTCTTAAGAAACGTCTCATACAAGGGCCATATCGCTCGTGTGACATTCCTAAAAATAGGTCCAAGCATATTAATATTTGTATGCGCCATTAGCACTACACTAACGCTACAAAAATACTCACTCCACGGTCTGTGAAATTTGACGAGCTCTTGACGAAGACGTACTGCAAGAAATCTAGGTCCTTCACAACTATCACTGGCACATCGCCATTGTAGAAGCTGAAAAAAAAACAGCGACAGTTAGTTAGTGTTTTCTATGCAGCTTCAAGCTGCCTTCGATAAAAAATGCATCACTCGATATTACGCTTCTTTTAGCCTAAGGACTTTATTTTTTGGTGCGGTTATGTTTATACTTTGTATAGTCTTGTCATGAGACAATTGACACGTCCTTCTATTCACTTAAAGAAATAGCCAAATGATTGAAGAAAATCTCGAGTGGTTTTATTTCCGATAGTAAAATGACATTAAAATTCATTGAAGTTTTAATTTGAAATTTATAAAAACCTTTGCTCTCCTACAGGGGTAATAAACGTTAGTATAGTTCATATGTTCTACTAGTTAGAAAGAATTGCTTGCGTCGGTTATTTGCAGGATCTTGTCTTTAAAGCACAATTAGAAAACCGTTAGTTGTATAATCACATTCACCGATGGAATATTAACCAATTAGGTAGCATCAATCAGAGCCTGTCTTACCCAAACACGTCACCATACTTTTTGCACCACTTATCAAGCGCCCGGAACACTCCCGCAAGTGATTATAGAAAGACAAAATCGCGGATTAATTGAGGAAATATGTTTTGCACAGGCCGCAACAAGTGTCAAAAACATTGTGCACAAGCCGCAACAAGTGTCAAAAACATTGAAGTTCAACGACAACTCCCTAATTATCACTTCTTTAGATCGTTTCAATATTAGCCTCCAGCAAGCTGCCGTCATTGTTTATTGGGCTATGGCACCGGTTTCGAGCATGCGCCGCTCTCTTCTCTGAAATATCAGACGACGCGCATGCATCAATAGCCTAGTGACTCGGCTTCTTTCGCCCGAGCGAAAAGCACCGAATTGATTGCGTCGATTATTACAAGGCTAGTGCTTGCGGTAAGGCGCCCGCGCAATTTTTCCGTCTCTTATGAGAGCTCCAGCCTTTGTACCTGCTCTATGAGTGGTAACTTCAGCGCACTACTACGCTTGTCACGCCCCGCTCAGTCTTTCTGAACATTACTGATTTAGTGGTTTTCAATGACGCTCAGCAAGTTTCTAATTGGAACCATATATCTATTTTCACTAATTTAAATGTTGATTAGTAAGTTATAGTTAATTATGGAAGTGATTTAGTAAATTTCGCACACTTTCTGATGTCCGCCACCACGAGTTTTGAGGTCCCGAGGAAGTTATTATCGTTTTCCCACAAATACACTAATTTTCAGAACTTTTCGTCAATCTCACGCGTGACACAACCTATATATATATATATATATATATATATATATATATATATATATAACTTGGGAAGAAAACTCCGGGAAAAATACAACAACGGACGATTTATTCTTCGACGTTTCGGCCGGAGTCCGGCCTTCGTCGAGAACTTCGACGAAGGCCGGACTCCGGCCGAAACGTCGAAGAATAAATCGTCCGTTGTTGCTGTTTTCACCGAAGGTTTTTCTTCCCAGTTATATACCCACGCCTTCGGCCTCCGTCACCATGCCCGTTGTATATATATATATATATATATATATATAACTGCATTTGGTAACAATGAATCAAAGTCAGTCTTGTACACGTTCTTAAAAAGGAACGAAAGCTCGTTCCTCGTTCCTTCAAATTTCGGAACGGGTTCCGTTACAAGTTCCATTTGTGAAAAAGGAAGTCGTTCCGTTACAAAGTTTAACGAATGGAACGCATCGTTACATACGCGTTACATTTCCATTTTGTTGATTGCCATATACAATTAAATCAAACAAAGTTGTTTCTTGTTGTTGTTCTTTTTTTTATCTATCTCCATTAAATGGCAACATACGAATGTGAACGCCATGATGGAAGGAGGGGCTTAACACTCTGGCGAAAAAGTCGTTGAGAAATCGACGACTGTGATTGGTCGGCGCTGTCTAGTGCGGCATCGACCAATCACGGCTGCCGGATTTCTCGCCGACTGTTTCGCCAAGTGTCCAGATTAGGGGACCAGAAGAAGGAAATAAGCGCAAGCAAAGGTTTCACTTGTTGATATATTCACCTTTTAAACCTCAGCTTTTAACCATATTCATGTTTGTAGTGGGTGATTCAGACGAGTCAAATGTACTGTTACCCCACATTGCATGATCGTTTTAGAGCAACCCTCACACGTTTCAATCTAGCAAAGTCTTTTGTTCGAACTTAATGCCAGTTGCTTCTGATGTTACTGTTCATAAGACGAGCAAGTAAGAAGAAGCTGGGGCTTTGGAATGTCTCTAAAAACTACCAGTCTTCTTCGTGAAGGTTGAATTCGTTATTCAGTTTGAAGGTGGGGGACAAGGAGAGATAATAAAGCTAATTTTTGGGTATCTTTTAAGTGACCAATGTTCAAGAAAGATACGTTCGATATCTCACAACCGTTTTTGTTGTTGTTGTTGTAACTCTAGGTCTCTTTGTGGAAGTTCAGTGATAGCTGTAGTCGACCTTAGGTCACTGGTGTATCATGACTCGTGGAAGCAAAAAAGTAGTCGAGTTTGGAGACGTCCTCTTTTTGTGTATTTTCCTTCAACTTAAAGTTTTTTTTTGTTTCATCAGTCTTGGGCACTGAAAGAATCAGTGTCCACTAGCTATCCTGCTCCCAACTGTTGCCAAGCGAGAACCCCACAATATAAACCCCATACCTCTCTACACGGGCACACTTTAACCGCGGTTAACTCAGCTTTAACTGCTGTTACGCGGGACCACAGCTACTACACTGTACTCTGGGACAGCTATTTGTGAAGAAGTAAAGAGCGCGTGCACTGCTTTGATGGGTGCTCAAGATGCTCATGCGCACGTTCTCCCATAGCTTTGAATGCATAGCCGCAGAATGTTGACTGCAAGCATTGTGGCGACTAACTGTGGCTGTCAGCATAACTCCAGTTACGTGCGCCCAGGTAACAAGGGTTTGAGATAAGTAACAAAACGTTACCGAGACCCTGCTCTTCGTAAGGATATTGTTTTTACACTTTTGTTTAGTTTCCCTTATAAATAAAATAAAAATTACCCCACTGAACGAAAAACAAAAGGAACGCCGTTCCTTTTCATGTCCCGGTAAAAATATAACGAGTTCCCATTCCAGTTCCAGCGATGCAAAATGGAACGGCGGCGTTCCTTCGTTCCTCCTAAAAGGAACGCGTTCCAGGAACGCCGTTCCGTACAACACTGATCAAAGGCCACAATAAACTGTATATCTTACCTTTTCATGGTATTCCCATAGGTTCCCCCAAATCAGATTTGGCTCTGGTCCCGGAATACCCAGATCCTTGAAATAGGGAAAAGGTTCTTCGTCTCCATCTACAGAATTGGGAAGTTAGACAACACCCGGATATCCACCCGTTGCTCTGGGGCAGGGGGCGCGAGCGCATCCGCAAGACGCGACCATGTTATGATGGCTGAACCATCCAGGTGGCTCTGTAACGTTCGATTTTGCACGTGCCACGTTCGAATGCAAGCATCTGAAGATGCGCAATAACAAAACCTCTAAAAAATAAGAATTAAAAAAAGAATTATGCAGCTCGCGGCCGCAGCGTCCCATTAAACATTCCTTTCATCTTTGCTTTCTTTCATAGCTTCCGCGAGCACGTATGTTTCACTTTACGTGATAGCGAAGCCGAAGCTACTCGCAAAAGCACGTCCTCCTGAAAGATGCTCGCACTGCACGAGCGCGCGTGCTTGACAGGGACGCTGAAAGCTCGCAGCTCGCTCTTGTAGCCTCTGCTACGCTGGCACTTAGAATGGAACGGAGTAGAAAAAAGACTCTAGTGGGGAAGCGTATAGACCATTTGCTGTCTTTTTACTCCAAGCATCAAGAAGAATGCAGGGATTGGTGTTCCACGCGCCACACGCGCATCGCTTTCAACGGCATGATATGAAGATGTATGGTGAAGTAACATTTGATTAACGCGCACAAAGATGCCATTTTATGCACTTTGCTGAAAACAGTCGCGTGCCAGAGAACTTTGCACCGCAACGCGCCTTAGGTTTTATTGAAAGCAATAGCTGCTGAGCGCACGTGCGGCGCGTATGGAATACCAATCCCGGCCTTCTGATGCTTGGTAAGAGCAGCACAGGTCTATTGACGCATGTCTTGAAACGCGAGCCAAATATTCTGTTTTGCTCGCCTGGAGCGCTGCTCAAAACTTGAGAGCTACGGGCCTATGCCGTAAAAGCTGCTAAGGCAGCACCGCTGCTATCATGGCACTGTCAACGGCCATTATAAACACAAATTATTTGCCAAGTATTTACTAACCGATAAAAAATACACGTTGCATATAAGCTGAGTTGTAGGCGTTACCGGAAAAAGTCACGAAATACGTTACTCGTTGCTTGCAAATAAAAGGAACGCATTAGTTCTACTGTCACCAATCAAAAGTAACGCACGTAACTCTTGTGTTACTTTTTTAAATTTTGAATTAGCACGTTTTACTGTTTTGCGGGTACAGGTATGCATAAGCGTCATATTTCAAGAAACATTATATTTATGCAGAAACTGAAATAATTACTTTATCGTTTTATGGTTTCAGTTAAATATTCACGGGAAAGAACGCAATGAAAAATGTAGAACTCAAAACTTCACATTGCTTGGCGCCTAGAAACGCGAATATGATGAAAATGTAATTTTTTTAGAAGAAGTAACGAGCAACGTAACTATACGTTACCCGTTACTTTGTATAAGTAACGTAAGTAATTTCCTCGTTACTGTTTTGAAAAAAAATGAAAGACGCTTAAAGATTTCTGTAATGCGAAATTAGAGTGCAGCTCCTGAGCAGGAGGAGGGAGGGTACGTAGTGGAGTGTGCCCCTCCGCCTCCTCCGTACCCTCTTCTCCATCCCCTCCTCCTCTAATTCAGCTTCCCGCCAAATTTAGCCGGAAAAATGACGTCACCTGACTTGGTGTCACGTGCCTATGAACAAATTCAGTTCCTCCGCTAGATTTAGCGACAAATTTGACGTCACGTGACCTCAACACCGATTCAATTCCCCGCTCAATTAAACGGGGAATTGAATTGTGTTGACGTCCACGTAGCAGGGAATCGAATTGGTGTTTATGTCACGTGACGTCAATGTTCCCGGTAAATTTAGCTTGTTACGCCGACAACGACGGCGACGTCGACGCCTCTCTACACGAAAACGGGCGCCCTGGAGCTGCGCTTTAGAAGTAAGAAGTGCGTTACTACGTTGCCGAAAAAGAAACGCTTTACAAGTAACACTGCATAGATATGTGATTTTGTGGCGCCTTTCCGGTGGATAATAAACTGAATATAAATAGCAAAACCGTACCACGCTCTTTCTTCAAGTTTTACTGTGCAAAGGCGAGAACAAGTGACGAGCATATATTTACTCAAAATATTACCAAAAACATTCACTCAAGTTTATCAAACAATATTTTCAATCTAAAATTTTAATTAATCAGCAGAAACAACGTTTGATACTTGAAAATTCGATTTCAGATTCGTTGCCTGAATACAAAATGTGGATGTATACAAAAAACTCCACAATAGTCGAGCGTGTTAATAAAAATACATCTCTAAACCTGGGCTGGGCACTTAGTAGATTAACCTACCGATTTTTCCAATAACGTTTCAATCGCTATTAAAGCATTAATCCGTTATAATTTGACCAACAAAAATAAGTGAAAAAAATTCTGCGCTTTCACCACGCAAATATGGAGGAGTACACATGTATGAAGGTAAGCCTCCCGTAGAATTTTGACCTAAAGTAATTAGTAAGGGCGAGATTTGTAACTCCAAACAAGTGTAGAAGGTTATGTGTACCAGCAACGTCAACGCCGTGAGGAGTTTTTGTTTAGCTGCAGCAGAGATTGTAGTGAACGATCGAGGAACTACCCGTCTACACGAACAATCAGCATCACTATATATCTGTTCCTTGCTGGTGCAACAAGTCGTGCTCGGCATCGCGCGAGTAGGACAACGAGGCTGACTCAGGCCAGCATCTCCGGCACCACGATGCGCGTCGGCGAACAGCGAATCGGTCGGTGTAAAGCGGACTTCGGACTGTTCTACGCGAACGCACAGGAGTACTAATATTCCAAAAAGGATACACTGCAGGCTGACGGAAACCGTTGAAACGAAACTACAAGGCAGAAAATGCGGTAAGCAGCTCTAGTCACTACTTTACGCAACGGAGGGAAGGCATGGCAGAAGAACCAACGCACTACGGTGACGACAGGTTACGTCTTCGTCCAGTATTGCTTGACTAAAACCTAACCCGTTTCCACGTGATGAAGAACAGCTGGTCGCATCTTTAAAATAACTTTTAGCGGAGTGCCCGGCTTCACTTTGACGAAATATTTAGTTTGGGATCATAATTCATGCCACTAAAGAGATAGTCATTTATTTATTTATTTTCGTTTTCGACCGGCGTTGTTCTTTGAAAATAGTACCTGTATAGAAGTAGAAACTAGATAAAAAAACTCACCTAAGGAACGCTGCAAGCAGTAGGACCAAGATCGCTGTAAACCCCAAAGCCGCCAACATTTCTACTCCTTTCGTCAACTGGCCGGAGGTCTAACGCAGACTGCTTGAGCAGCAGTCGCTTCTCGGTGTTGAAATAAAACTTCTTGTCGTTTGAGATCCAATCAGTGCTGTAGAAGCAGAGTGACATATGGTTTCATATTTTCCACTGGGCATCTGAAGAACATTTATCTCTGAGACACACGTGTGACATCCGACTCAAAACGCCAGCCTTCGTGTTTCAAACCTCACGTGATAGGGTTCGCTGCACCGCAACAGCTATCACGGGAGCCATGCACTTACTTGATCGAATGACGTTTTAGTGAACGCCCACGTTTCACCGAATGAAACTTTAGCGAATAGTCGGCCGCCGGGAGGTTGTGTTTGCGGGTAGGCCATGTGGGTTCACATATTGTTTTTTTTTTTAAATAAGCCGCCGTAGACCGTCGCCGCGAACGCCTTAAACGCGGTGCGGGGAACACGCGCCACCGTTATTCTCTAAAACTTCAATTCGCTCAAATGTTGCTGTTCGCTAAAACGTCATTCCACCATGTGATATCAACTCAGCAACCACAATGTCCTTGGCAGCAGAATGATAGTTAGCAGCAGTCAAAGGCAGGAGTAAATAAACGATCAACAACCGCGAAAACCTGGCCAGAGAGGAGTGCGGTAATGGTATGTGCTTCGTTTTATATCCGATATATATGAAATTCAATAAAATAATAAAAAAATCTGATTACATAATGTCAACGGTATTTTATTCTGTAACGTGGAATATATTTGCAAAAATTCGCGTGCGTTGTGGCGTTAGCAATTCACGCGGCTACCACGCAAAGGTAAACTGTTCGAATCCCGCCAGCCTAGCTTTTTATGACCAATTACTCTTCTTCGTGAAATGCCTGGTTCATCCTTGACTGTTATCGCGTGCTCTCATTTAGAACATTTATCACCATAGCGCGGGTATTAAACAAGTCATAGCAGGTTACTTCGAAATAGTTACCCTTCTGTCGCCAAAGAACCGTGGTCTTCGTTGTACTAGTTGCATGCACAAGTTATCCTTATTTAAATCTTGATTTTCGTTTTTAGTTTGGTTAGTGGCAGTATTCGCAATTTTTACTGAGATGAATGATCTCATGCCCCAGATATAGCGTGAACATGGACCCGTCCCGATCGTGCCCATTGCATGTTTAGGGGTAGATCAGCGGCGCCTGACTGACGTGACAGTTTAATACTATAGTCGTTAACGGCGACCTTTGAAGAACAAGTTCGCACATTTCGTGCTGACGCTTTAGGCTTTGTTGCTGCGCCAATCATAAATCCCAGTAGTGTATGACCAACAGACGTATTTTATGTTTTCCCTCGTCAGAGAGGGAATACGATATTACGTCTATGGTGTTTGAAGCGCGCCTCCAACTTGTGTGTCCCCATCCGCCCATTCATCAAAAGTGGTCTCAAAGTAGACACGAATGACGTCACAAAAGCCGGGGTGTTATACTGTCGGACGTAGCGATCCTGGCGGTTGGTTGAACAAATGCTGACGAAAGGCACGAATTTAACGCGAGGGTCGCTGTCGTCGCCGCGTCCCAACTCCTGGTTGCCGAAGATTCCGTGCACTCACACTGAGAGAGACCGTGCAGAACAGGCGTCTGCCACATTTACCATCGCTGCTGGGACACCACCAGGATCGCGACCGGCGAGAGCATGGCGCTTTTTTGATGTCACCCAGCGAAAATTAAAGGACCAATTTATTAGACGCATGGAAAATTCACCAGCCGGAGACGCGTCTTAGGCCCCGAACAATTGCACACGCCTTCCTCATGCGGTGCGTTGCGTTCTATATTCAAGCGAACGCAATTTTGTGTTTTCTGAATATAATGACGGTCCAATGTGCCATTTTGAGCTAAATATTTTACATACGGGAAAACAAGGTGTTGGCGAATTTTCATAGTTATTCAAAACACAACAAAAATGGAGAAAATACTGCTCTGAAGGAAGTCGAGATCGGGGAACCTTCTGGAATCCCGTTCACACTCACAACATCAGAACAATCGCAGATGTGTTCCGTAGAAAGAGACGCGATTTACCGACCCCTAGGGAAGAAACTGGATTGTTTCAGAAAAGGGTTATCAAAGGAAGGCCTTCAACATTTTTAAGTAACATGATATTTTATTTTTTATGTTGTATATTACAAACGAATTTTTCTGGGAAATACCTTGTGGGACCTCATTCTGACTGAGTACTTGAACTCTGATTTATATATTGATAATTTCTGCTCAAGCAGACAGAAACAGCATTATGTAAAAAGACAAGCCTGGAAGACGGTGAGAGTGCAGGCGAGCTGGTGGTAGCTAATCATGTTGTATTACACCTGAGACTGCGGTGGATGAAATTGGAAGAACTTTCAGTAGAAGGAACAGACACATTGAGACGTTCTCTCATTGTTCTGTTCAGCTTCCCACTTGAAAGTTCCTCCAACTTCACCCACCGCAGTCTCAGGTGTAATACAAC
>JAZHYW010017356.1:0-41646 GCA_037355805.1 Ixodes ricinus
CAAAACATATATAACTATTCAATACTACAAAATGCGTTTATAGTTGATTACAAAACGCAGACAAAAATTTAAAACTTTTTTCCAATTCATAGAAGCGCACGTTTTTGTTTTTTTTTGTCTGACTTAGGTCTTGCAAAACGAAGACGTCTTTTTCCGATATTGAGGCTTAAATAAAGAACATACAAACAAAATACACACTTTCTCGACTTGCTTTTCGAGTAGACAACTATCATATCTACATTTTAACAAAAATAATAAAAAAATAAAAAATGTGTTTTTTGAGAAAATGTATCTTAAATTTGGTACTTTTTGGTTTTCGCATAACATTAACGTAAATGTCCCGCAAAGGATATTTATTACAGCCAATTCATTTTATAATATCTATAAAGAACGTGTTTTGGGCTCTCCATAGACATAAAAATATTGATGTAACCCAAGTAGATCGGCAGTATTTAATTGTCAAAGTTCGTCAACAATTGACCGAGGGGGCGTATTTGACATTTTTACAGAAAAAAAGCAAAACGCCTAAAATTATTTTATGGTATTAGAGCGTTTTACCTGTGCCCACAGAAGTGCTTGAAAAAAGTTAATATAATGTGGACTGAAAATCCACGACGGGAGATCGAGCGAAACATCCGACCCACGACGGATGTGAAAAACACTGCTTTCCGCCGCGGCCTCTTTTAAAATTCGTAAGTCGAGAACGAAAAATCCGACGAACTTGCGGTTTGTGGCTACTGCGTTTTTAGAGACGGCGCCATAAGATATATTTTTTTGAGTGAAATTAAAAATTCGACCCTTTTTGCCTGCACGATTTGAGATGAAACCACCCATATATAACAGGAAGAAAAAACCCTTGGTGAAAATGGTAACAACGGACGATTTATTCTTTGACGTTTCGGCCAGAGTCCGGCCGAAACGTCGAAGAATAAATCGTCCGTTGTTGCTGTTTTCACCAAAGGTTTTTTCTTCCCAGTTATATACCCACGCCTTCGGCCTCCCGCCACCATGCCCGTTATATATACAGGTGTTTCACGAAAGGTGGGTAAATTCGATATTGCGAAAACTACGCGTCGCAGCACAAAAGGCTTGTGTCGTTTTGGTCCTGGGCCAGGGGCCTATTTAGGAAAATTATTAAAGTCCGAGATAATTAAATTGTTAATTATTTTCGCGTAATTAACTTTTTTAATATTGTGTTTAAGGGCATAATTTCAATTAGAAAATTGCTCAGAGTCATCGAAAAACACTAAATCAACAAATTGCAGAACGATAGAAGGCACGCGAAGCATTTTACGGCTTTCTGAAAAACCGTACCAATTCGACGGGTTTTTAAGTTTCGGTTTATCATCGGAGCGCATCTCCGCCCCGGCAGCACCGCGCCCCGTGGAGAGATAGTGCAACAAACCTCTGCTGCGCTGTCATCACGCGACGCAGCAGAGGCTGGTTGCACTATCTCTCCACGGGGCGCGGTGCTGCCGGGGCGGGAGATACGCTCCGATAACAAACCGAAACTTAAAACCCGTCGAATTTGTACGGTTTTTCAGAAAGCCGTAAAATGCTTCCCGTGCCTTCTATCGTTCTGCAATTTGTTGATTTAGTGTTTTTTGACGATGCTGAGCAATTTTCTAATTGAAACCATGCCCTTAAGCCCAATAATAAAAAAGTTAATTACGCAAAAATAAATAACAATATAATGATTTCGGACTTTAATAATTTTCCTAAAAAGGTCCCTGGCCCAGGACCAAAACGACACAAGCCTTTTTTTGGTGCGACGCGTAGTTTTCGCAATATCGAATTTGTCCACCTTTTCGTGAAACACCCCCCTGTATATATATATATATATATATATATATATATATATATATGTAGGAGCTGATTTAATGGAGGTAATTTGGTAACAGACTGCTCTATAGAACGGTTCGACAGCCAACTGCCTTGCGCTCGAGCACCCAGCACGATCTCTAGCCGGTGGCGCTTCGTCTTCTTCCTAACATTTACTGCCGATCGGGCGGAGGGCTGGGTGTCAGTCTCGATATAGCGTCATTGGGACTATGAAAGGATTTCATCCTTGCAACGTGAACGATGTCGGTGGATTTAGATCGACGATCTCAGGGGGGTGATAGCGGTGTAACTTGATCATTTGTGGGCGAAAGGCGACGCAGAACAACGCAAGGTCCGGCGTATTTCTGAAGGCGTTTTTTTTTACTTTCCTGACTGGCGTAGAGATGTGGCTAAAAGAACTCTGTCTCCAACTTTAAGAGGCAAACCATGGGTTTTCGAATAGCGAAGTTGCTGCTCTTGTTGTGACCATCGGGTGTGCAGACGGGCAAGGCGACGGGCGTCCTCCGCTCGGCAAACGATGTCGGTGGCATAGGTGCTCAACGGCTGGTCATTGAGGGAGGGCAAGATTGGGTCCAGAGGCGTAAGAGGGTCACGAGCGTATAGGATATAGTAAGGCGAGAATGCTGTATTTGCTTGATGCGCAATGTTGTAGGCGGAAGTGATGTATGGAATGATGGCGTTCCACTTTATGTTGTGATCGTCAACTTACATGAATATCATTTGTTATAATGTTTGGTTGAGGCGTTCGGTGAGTCCATTAGATTGTGGGTGGTACGCACCGGCTACTTTGTGAATTGTGTTGGTGAGGCGCACTACTTCTTCAATTAGCTTGGCAATAAACGGGAGTTCCCTGATCACTGATGATGATTTCGGGTGCTCCGCGCATGTATAAAATGCTGTGGAGAAAAAATCTGCGCGTCTTGGGCAGTGGCCGTGCGTACACACGTAGTTTCTGCATAGCGTGGGAGGTAATCGACGATAACAATAACCCATCGGTTGTTGTTGGTGGAAATCGGAAAGGGACCCAAAACATCGATGCCAATTTGTTGGAACGGGGATTCGGGTGGTGTGATGGATTGAAGAGGACCGGGTGTTTTGGTCGTACGACTTTTCTTTGTTTGGCAAAGGCGGCAACTTTGAATGTATTTGTTAATTCTGCGTGACATACCGTTCCAAAAATAGCGATCACGGATTTCGAAGCACGTCTTGCCAAAGCCGAGATATCCGGCCGTAGGGACATCATGATGAGCGCGTATGATGTATTTTCGAAGCAGCCGTGGGTACGACCAGAAGCCAAGGGCGTCCATGGGGTTCATAGTTTATTTTTTGTAAAGAACCACATCATGCAGCGTGAAAAGACGCGCACGACGTTTGATGCGCCATGATGAGGGCGTGGTGGGCCTGAGAAGGTGACGAATAATGGGTTGTAAGTCTTTGTCCGACAGTTGAGCATCCGCGACGTGAATGGTGTCCAAAACCGCAGAGAGGACAATCTCGGTATGTGGTTCGTGAGGGGAAGATTCAGCCGAGGAGTGGACACCGCGAAAAGGCGTCTGCGTCGAGGTGACGTTTTTCGGATTTGTAAACAATCGTAAAGTCGTATTGCTGAATATTGAGCGACCAGCGTGCCAGGCGACCAGATGAATCCTTGAGCCCGGAGAGCCAACAGAGGCATGCACGATGGTTCGTTACTATGCGAAAGTGAATTCCGTAAAGGTATGGTCGGAACTTTGAAATTGCCCATATGACCGCCAAGCATTCGCATTCGGTGATGGTGTAGTTGCGTTCACAATTTTTAGGGTGCGGCTAGCTTATGCGATCTCACGCCGGGTGTTACGAATGTTTTGCGCAAGGAAAGCGCCAAGGCCATGGCCGCTTGCATCGTGTGAAGTTTTGTTTCTGCACCTTGTAAGAAATGTCCAAGAATCGGACCGAGACCAAGGGCGCTTTCAGATGAGGTGAACGCTTCTATTTGATCGTGGTCCCAGTGGAAGTGTTGGCCAAGCCGGAGTATCTTGTTGAGGGGTTTGGCGATGTTGTAAAAGCCCGTATGAATTTTCGAAAATATGTGCCAAGACCTAGAAACGCGTCGGACATCTTTCGAGTTTTTAGGAACTGGAAATTCAAGAGACTGCTTGAATCTTGCTTGATTGGGACGAATTCCGTCGATACTGACCAGATTACCAAGTACCTTGATTTCTCGAGCTCCCAATTTACACTTTTTAGAGTTCAGCTGGAGGTTTGCGTTACGAAAGGAATCTAGTACTTACCGAAGTTGGTGTAGATGGTCGTCAAACGTTGTTGAAAGAACAACAACGTCGTCGAGATAGCATAAAACAGATATACCATGTGAGGCCCCGGAGCAAAGTCTTCATCATGCGTTCAAACGTTGCTGGGACGTTGCACAGTCCAAAGGGCATCACATTGAATTGGTATAAGCCGTCAAGAGTAACGAACGCTGTTTTTAGTTTGTCTTCCTCAGAAACGGGGAATTTGCCAGTACCAACTGCTTAGGTCCAATGAGCAGAAAAAATGAGCCTTGAAGAGCGTCTAGCCTGTCGTCGATTCAAGGTAGCGGGTACACATCTTTTCTGGTGACTTTGTTAGGGCAGTGGTAATCGAGGCAGAAGCGCCAAGAGCCATCATCTTTCTTCACGAGAATTACGGGAGATAACCATGGACTTGACGAAGGTGGGATTATTTTCTTGTCTAACATGTCAGCGACATTTTCTTTTGTGGTCTTGCGCTCGGCTGGTGATATTCTGCATGGCCGGCTTTTTCAAGGGAGTGGCAGTGCCAGTGTCAATTCGATGTTTCACGGTGGTTGTCTGAGTCAGAGCGTGCCGACTGAAGTCAAACATCACGCTGTACGTGCTTAGTAGACATTGTAGAGATTCACGCTCAGCATTCGTTAGAGAAGAGTCTAACATTTGGGCAGTGCGCTCGCTCAGAGTTTCAGCCGAAGCAGCTTGTAGCTTGTTGTCGTAGTAGTTGCTGAAGATAAAGAGGCGATAGCATTCTCGTCACACGTTTGGATTGTGGCGATATGCGATCCACGAGGTTGCATGAGTGGTTCCGCAGAAGGTTTTCGAATGTATAAGTGAACTCGTCGTGGTTTCACCATGGCAACAGAGTGGGGAACAAGAACTCCCTTCTTTGCAAAAGTAGTCGCGATAGGCTCCACGAGACCACACCCAATTGGAAAAATGTGTAAAGAAGTATACCTGCTGCTTGTACAGTTCTGTAATGACACCAAGGTAAATTCTTGTTATTACGGATGCAGCTCGTTTGGTTTGGTGTTCTGCATAACAGGAGATACCGGCACCGCTATGGCTTCGCGTCTGACTATTTAGGTGTGGTCGGTATGATTTTGCGTACGATGACGTAGGCGACCGCCCTCTTTCCAACAAAACGCTTAAACAACAGGACCACCGGTATCACCAAATCATACATGCAGAAAGGCGACCGCCATCTTCCAAAAAAACGTCCATCATTTACCAATGGTATCGTTACATATACCATACATGTTGAAACGGAACATAGACTGACGTTGAGCTCACACAAATTCCTCGGTCACCCCTTCACGGCGACGTCTTGTGGCGACTGTCTCGAACAATGTACACCACGAGTATTCAACAGCCGCACCAGCAGTACAGCATTGCAAAGCCAACGTACTCGGCAACAAACCGATCGTGACACCAAGCCGAAGATACCACCGGTCGACAGTGGCGAACGGGCCATTGCTCGTACTCGGCCAACTCGGCGCTTTATCGGGGCCTTCTTGCCGCCGGCGTCCCGTCAGTCTCGTCGGCGAGAGCTTCCGTCACTTCCGCTTCCGCTGCCACGGCTCCCATTGTCGCGGACACAGCGAAATCTTGGTGAAATCAAAACCAGTGTTCCCACTCAAGGCCACTTCCGGTAATCGCGCATACACAGCGCTCCTCAAGCCGGATGGCGACAACTGAAGGTGTAAAACAAAACAAACAAAAAACAGGGTTAAAAAGAATCGCAATAAACTAAATTGAGTGCGTTAATGTTAATATTTTTAGAAAACATAATAAGCTAGGTTATAATGATAAACCAATATGGAAAGAAAAAATCGAGCAGTGACCGTTAGCTTTAGAAGTTCATTGCCCTAACCGAAGCCATGTTTTTAAACGTCGCCGGTCGCGTTGTCGGCGTTGTCGGTGTTGCTGTTCTGCGAATTTCTCTTTCCTAGTATATTTCCCTTTCGGTTGGATCCTCGCTTGGCGTTTTAATGTCACGTGAGTTACCGAATCACGCTATGAATGTGTTCTAAATGGGCCTGCTCAGGCAAGAAGCCAAAAAGCCGGGGACTCACTTCGCCGTTCGAGATTCCGGGATTCCGCTTCAAGTTCGTTGCTGGTGAGTGCAAACATTTCTTAAAGTGCTCGTGCTGTCCTTCGCGTCAGGCATGGCACGATCGTCTTTTCTCCAACGCAGTGTATGTGACTCGGTTAATTTCTTAGGCGTATGTACGTCGGACGTGACTTGTAAAACGGTCGAACGTAATGAATTGCTTGTTCACGCTTAATGATTTCGCAACCTCCACGTATCGAAGCTTTCACACCACTTTACTGGAAAAATATAAATATCGTGGCAAATGACGCGAATCAGGACCGAACCTGGGATTTGCTAATCTGTAAAATCATAAAAGAGAAGTTGGCATCAAAGTATAAGCATAAAAAACACGCAACATTATAAAAAGTGAATTTACCAGTTGTTATATATTTGCAAACAGGCTAAGCAAGTTGACTGGGTACATTGAACATAATTCTGAATTGACTAGTCAGATGGATGTACCTCGAAGGGAATTAACGGGAAGGCACCTCTAAAAAAGTGTTGCTCAAACATGCCAGTTTCCTGGACTCACACCTGTCTTCTCTCTCTCCTCAGGATACCCTGTGGGTATGGCAGCATCTGGCACCTGTCGTTCAGCATGCGTCGAGCCCCCCCTCCCCCACCCTCCACCCCCTTGCCGTCAAGCTCCAGACATAATTTATCTCCGCTTGGCACGTCATGCAGTAAGACCCACAGTACTTTCTAATTTAGAAGTATAAGGTGTGTCTCACTTCGTCCATTCACTGTATGCTGTTACTTTCTTGTTCCAGTACGATGGTTCCTCGGAGAATTAAAGAGAATACCGCGAGGGCGACAGACGTGTGGAGGCAAGCTGCAAGGGCCGGACACCCGAGACAAGGACCATCAGTAACCAGGGGGATAAAGTGAGGAAACTCAAGAGGCAGCTCATCATCTGGGCCACAGAAAGAAAATCGGAGACCGTATGCTGGGAAATTTGTCGACCTTCATCCTTGGGTGGCATGAGCATTTTCTGGTCATATTCGTACATGAGGTGAACTGTTACTGGAACTAGGTCGACTCATCCTTCTGCAGCTTACAGGGCGTTACCAAAGCTACGGCACCAGCGAGACAACCGGAACATTTGGCTGAGGGACGTGACAACATATTGTGGGAGTATACTCCTCCTACGGAGAGCTCTCACAAAACTTGCTTCGTTGCTCTGATTAGCTCCAAAGGGCGGCAGCGTTTTTCTTTGTAAAATTAGGCTGAAACAGATTATAGCTGTAGTGTGGCCACCGAAATTGACATTGCGGCATAACATTCCTCATGAGGGTTCTGGCATCTATCCTATGATCTCTTATGCAATTATGAATGTCGCAGCCACAAGTGATCACTTGACAATAATCTGCAACTCGTCATATGACAAACTGCGTAAATGGTTGGGTAAGTGCAGTAGCGGCAGTTCTGCATATCTGGGAAAAAACAGTGGCTGGGAGGGCTCTCTTCCTCATCACCATCTGTCTCAGTGAGGGCTGTCTTGAAAACCCCTTTCAAGTCATTAGTCTGAAAGGGAGTTTCTGGGATACCGCTGACACATAGTAATTTCCGGCATCTATGAGACACTTGAGAAGGAAAACCTTATGCAGTTGCAACCTGCGAACCAGGTTGCAAACTGTGAGGACGACTTAGATCAAGTCCTGCTTTGTACGAGTGGTCTCAGCATTTGGCATGCAAGCTGTGGAGCAGTTCTGGCAATTGGAACTTCAAGCTCCTGAATACTGGAACTGTTCCCATCAGCACGACAACCACAGCTGGTTGTCGTGCCAGTAGACCTCGTTCTGAAGTCACCGGAAGAAAACAACAATAACCAGTTGCTGCCATCATGTTGTGTTAGCCAGTGGTCAAGAACAAGACTTTTCTCTCTTGAGCTTGGACAAAGTGTTCTTTAATTAGTTTTCTCAAAGCCCTTTGACACGCAATGGCACACATAACCTAGCTCAGTGAACACCCTACCTGTTAGTAGTGTTTCCAGTTTGTGCTAAATCACGAAAAGAGCCCTTGCAGAATAAGGTAGTGCTGTGAAAAAGTAAATTTTTAATTCCTCATACCGGAGATTCCCATCTGTTGGAGTTTGGATAGGAGCAAGCTGTGGTCTGCGCTGTTAAAAGCCTTTCTGAAGTCTAACTGGACGATCTCGCACGGAGTTCGGTTGTCGAGGCTGGTGCTGAGTGCATGGGTGACAGCTGCAAGGGCCGATTCGCAGCTCCTGCCGGGGCGGAAACCGTATTGGTGGGGGCTAAGGAAGTTCGATAGCTCAAGGTGGGCTAAGAGTCGCTTGTTAATGACTCTCTCCATTGTTTGGCAAACGATGGAGGTTATGGAGATTGGTCGGTATGAGTGGATGTCAGACTTGAGGGGGCACCGTGTCCCTTTTCGAGAGGCGTTACTGACGCAACTTTCCAGGATTTAGGAACAGAGCTGTGGGAGAGAAAATCGTTGAAGAGGCGAGTGAGGACGGGGGAGATACGGCCAGCACAGGATTTAAGCAATGCGGGGTGGAGGCTGTCTGGTCCAGGGCGTTGAGAGGAGTTGACACGGGCAAGGGCTTCGTAGGTTTCACTTTGAAGAATGACTATGGAAGAGAGTGTGGTTGCTGGTGTGGCCTCGACTGGCAGAGTTGTGGGTTGGGTGGGACAAAGGTTAGGTGCGGTAGGGTCGAGTAATGCTGCAGCCTGAGAAAAGTGGTAAGAGAAGAGCTCTGCTATGTCGTCAAGATTGGAATAGGGCCTGCCGTGATGTGTGAAGACCGGCGCATGGAACATTTTTTTTGATAGTGAAAACATGCCCAAGAGTTTGGGCTGGCAGGTTGCTTTTGCTGCTAGTTGCTGTAGGTAATCGTTATGGGAGATATGGATGAGATGCTTGACTTCGGTACGTGCTTGGTGGGCTTGGTTAAGATGAGTGGGATTTAGAGTTTTTGCGCTTTTTTGAATAGCCAGTGTTTACGTCTGATTAAGACTGCAATCTCCTTTGTCATCCATGGAAGGCTGCCGCGCCTCCTGTTGATCCTTAAGGTGAACACATTTGTGCTGAATTGCTGATATGTCGAGCGAGAGGTCGTAGGCCTCGTCAGCCGATGGGTGATCAAACACGATGGACCAGGGAGCGAGGTGGATGAGCTGATTGAGATGAGGGGAATCGGTTTTTTAGAACTGCTGGAACTTCTTGGCTTGATGACCTCGCTTAGGGGCTGAGCAATGGATATTGGTGAGGAGAGCACTGTGATCACTGCCTGGTAGGCTGGATTTGACTGTGCAGCGGTAGGATAAGGTGGGATTATTGGTGCGGGCGAGGTCGAGGAATGTAGCGTTGCTGTTTTGAGAAATGTAGGATGGGGCGTCACGAAGTTGGGTGAGGCCAGCAGTTTCCAGTACGTCTAACAGCATGTCATCGAGTGGATCAGATGAACAGTGCAGAGAACCTGCTGGGGTCGACGCGCTGTAGGCTCTCTTGGAGGAGGGCGTACGATTGTTCACGGAGGGAGGGTGGGCAGTAGGTAGACACCAGAAGAAGCTTTCCATGTTTGCAAAAGACCTCGACAAAGATGGCTTCTAGACCCGGAGGGGTGAGGTAGTAGTGATGCAAAACTATCGATAAATTGACTATCGATACTATCGATAGTTTTTCCAAAACTATCGATAGTGTCTCAGAACTATCGATAGTCGATTATCGATAGTACTATCGATAGTTTTTCGATAGTCGACTATCGATAGTACTATCGATAGTTTTTCGATAGTCGACTATCGATAGTATTTCGATAGTTTTTCGATAGTCGACTATCGATAGTACTATCGATAGTTTTTCGATAGTCGACTATCGATAGTACTATCGATAGTTTTTCGATAGTCGACTATCGATAGTACTATCGATAGTTTTTCGATAGTTTTCCGATAGTCGACTATCGATAGTTTTTTTACTATCGATAGTCAGATTTCTGGCGACTATCGATACTATCAATAGTGCTATCGATATCAAGAAGGTAGGGCGAGGGTAAGACGGGCCGGGGAGGAGGAAGCAGACGGAACGCTAAAGAGAGAAGGAGGTTTCCCCATCTCTTCTCCAGCATTCCGTCTGCTTCCTCCATCCCGGCACCGTCTTACCCTCGCTCTGCTTACTCTCGTTCCCAGCCACCTGGTAGGCATATCCGGTATGGGCGACGAAAAATAATAAAACGTTTCACTCTGCAAATAGTAAAAAAATAGAGGGGAGACAAAATGAGAATGGGTGACGGTTACGCTCATATCCTAAATGCCTTCTGTTGGCGTGGGGACGGAAAAGCAATGTTTTCGCCCATACTGGAAGTGACGATATTTCAAGATGGCGGCGCCCTTGTGAAAAAGATCTATAGCGAACACAGTTGCCGCACCGCCGCTCGCCTCCCTCTCTCCTCTCCTCGCCCAAACTCCCATCTTCGTCATCACTGAAAGCTGAACCAAAGTTGGGATGGTAAGTGCCTAGGCTAATTGGTGTCCCATTTGAAAAAAAAAAAAAATAAAGCGATAAAAAGAGAAGAGGGAGCGACGCAAACTACTAGTGTCGCAAAACTATCGATAGTAAATCGTCGACAGTACCATCGATATGTGTACGATAGTCGACTATCGATAGTTTTCCGATAGTCGATTAACGATAGTTTTCCGATAGTCGACTATCGATAGTACTATCCATAGCTTTTCGACAGTCGACGATCGATAGTACTATCGATAGTTTTTCGATAGTCGACTATCGATAGTACTATCGATAGTTTTTCGATAGTCGACTATCGATAGTACTATCGATAGTTTTTCGATAGTCGACTATCGATAGTACTATCGATAGTTTTTCGATAGTCGACTATCGATAGTACTATCGATAGTTTTTCGATAGTCAACTATCGATAGTACTATCGATAGTTTTTCGATAGTCGACTATCAATAGTACTATCGATAGTTTTTTTACTATTGATAGTCAGATTTCTGGCGACTATCGATACTATCGATAGTACTATCGATAGTTTTGCACCACCATGAGGTAGTCGAGACGTTCGCAGGCCAGGTGTTTTGGCATGGTGAGGACGGCCGCCTTCACCCCAAGTTGAGGGACGGTCTTGCTGGAATACAAAGAATTGTGTAAGATTGATTAATTGCCCATTGATTGCCCACCGAAGATAGGCGTCCAGCCATGTCTCGTACATAGCGAATATTTTATTCGGGAAAGATTATCACCAGAAGCTCAAATCACGAAAGAAGGAACTTTGGTCATTTGAGTCTCTAACCAATCAGATGCAATATTGTCACTTCCATCAATTCCGTTTCTTATTAGGAGAAACGAAACACTTGTCGAACATAGTCCCCTCAGGTGTTGAACATTCATCTTGGGGAGGGGGGGAAAGACGGGCAGGTCAAATGCACCTCCAAACACAGCTTTATTCTTAACCACATTAGCCTATAGTTTCTGTTCAAGCAACTGGTTTTTAATCAGGTTATGTAAAGCACTGTAGCGTGTGCATTTTTTTTTTGCATGGTTCATGAACAGCTGTTTTGAAATTCCTTTACCGCGACTTTACCTCTACCTGTTTAAACCTTGTTTATTGATTTTCGGTTTATCATTTTTATGCACATAGCTTGAAGGCTAGCATTCAAACTGTTTGTACTACCGAGTCTGTTCGCTAATATCCGTCAAAAACCGCACCATTGCATGTGCTGTTTGTAACGTTTTCATATCAATTGTTCGTATGTAGAGCGAAAGTAAACAGTTGCCTCCTTGAAATAACTCTTGTGTGAATAAATTGCCTGTGATTGTCGTCCAGTGGTGCGCACTTCACAATAGAGCGAAAACGCAACGTAAGCGGACGCGAGAAGCCGGTAAACAAAATGCCAGGGGCCGCCATTTTGAAAAGCAAAACATTAAAAACGAAACATAAAAAGTGGTTAGTTACCCCATCCGTTGTGAGAGGGCGCTTTTACGAGTTTAAATACTTGTTCAAAGAACTTTCGCTTTTTTTTAATTATTTGGTTATCATTATAATTTAGATTGTGTGAATAATATATAGCGGCTCTGGCTCTCAACTCGACGGCGCCTCGCATGTTCAACCAGGCGTGGTCAGCCTGGGTCAGCGCGGTCCGGACGGCTGGTCTCGAGGGCTCATCCGATCGCCCGACCGCTGACGACTTCGATGTTAAAGGGATGCTGAACCGAAATTTTGGGTGGAAATTCTTGGTCGAAATGGCATACATAGCATGTCCTTTACTTCTAAATGACGTTGTTTTGAGCGAGAAGGCGTATAAAATTGAATAAACACGAAAAATACAATTTTACGCGACCCCTGGTGAGCGTCGTGGAAAGCTCGCTTCGTTACGTGCGCATTCTCATTCGCCTCAAAAGACAGACGGAGCCAAGCCAAGCCAGTCGCTAAGCCGGGTGGCGTTTGTTATTGTTAGTACCACGCGGGCTCTGCCCCATATTTTGGATTTCCGTGACCTCGGCTGGTCGGCGTTCGGCATTGCCTTTTGCGATCTCTTTACTAGTATGGCGACGTATAAAATCGTCGGCAGCAGCAGTAGCAGCAGCCGCAGCAGCAGCAGGAGCAGCAGCAGGAGCAGCAGCACCAGCAGTTCCCGCGGCATAACTTCAAAACACCAGTACCAGCCGCTTTGAAAACAGCCGCCGAGCGAAGAATCAAGGCGAGCACCAACGAACGAGAAGAATGCGCGGAGGCACGAGGGGCGCTGGGGGCGCCGAGAATGCGTACGTCAGTTCCGCTACGCCTGCTCTCCAGAAGGACTTGCTCGCGCCGGCGGCTTCCGGCCGAGGATTCGCTCTTAATTCAAAGAAATACAATAATTCGGGCACCATCCGTCAGATTGAATATCGTTTTTAGGTACGAGTTCCATCCCGTGAAGCCCGCTCGGGCAATAATTATGAGATTTCAAATATCTGTTCAGCATCCGAAGGCGGCTTTTTGTGAAGCGGTAAGCGAATCTCATCCACTTTTCGTTCTGCTTTTAAGTTATGTTAGGTGCGCTTTAATGTAAACATGTGTGCCAGGCACGTAGCCAGGAGGGGGGGGGCACGGGGCCCGGGCCCCCCCCCCCCGAAATTTCCCATTTTGCTGGGACCTCCTCTCCCCCTCCCCCTCATGCAGCATTTTTGTGATGGGCGCCCCCCCCCCCCCCCCCCCGAAACAAAATCCTGGCTACGTGCCTGATGTGATGCCAAGTGTTCGTGACAATTTTGAGCTAGAATAATTGTGCTTAATCACGGTTTTTTATTTACCGAAAATGTAAATCGAGCCGATGAACGAGGAGCCATGCTTGAAAACGATGTACGTATGACTTAACTTCTACTTGGACGGCTTAAAAACAAAAACTGTGGTTATGGCTGGATGCGAGGCTGGTCCCAATGCAATGGTAAGCACTTAGAGCGCCTTTCTGAACGGCATGTAAGCAATATAGCGAGCAACGAGACGAGCGACGGCGACAAGCTACGAGTGCCGGCGACGAGCGACGGAGATTTCTCACTGTCGCTGGTTTGCGTCGCTCGGTTTTTGGGTTTCTAGAAAACGTCGCTCATCGCCTTGGTCGCTTGCGCCAATCGCTTTCATAAGGTGTGTCTCGTCGCGCGGCTGACTGAGCGACAGCGGGTCCTCGTCGCTGTCGCTTGTCTCGTCGCTCGCCAAATCGCTTACATGAAGTACACCGCCCTACACTTTTCTGCACCGGTGCAGGAGGTGCATGTACATTGAACGAAGCTTTTATACACCGCGAGCGTTCTCTTGACCAACTCATACTAGCGATTGTTTTCACCCTGTCGATTACATTTATGCAAAACGGTGGCTGCTGGTTCATCATATAAACCAACCATTTCTGTGTTTAATTAAAACACATCACTGACCTAAAAAATCCTGCTATCCTAGAGTTTATGCTATAGGAATGTATCGCTTCAGATAAATCTGTTAATTTCTACTTTTAGCCCCTTGCCCCGCCAGATACAACATCTGGCCTAAAGCAGTGTTTCGGATCTCCTTCCAAGACCTGAGGCAGGTCGTCATTCAATCCAGGAGTCGGCGGTGTCTCATGGGCGTGTTGCTGGTGCTTCTTACTGAATGGTGCTACCGAGGGACAAGTGATCATGCTTGAGAAAGGCAAGTATGGCCGCCGTGAGTACACATATTGTTTTTACCTTTGCTCAAATCCACTTCTTTTAAGAAATGCACAGTTTGCATGTGCGCATCTCTCAATGCTTCTATAGTCGGCGTGTTATTATTCCGGAGTGCTCCAACTCTGTCAGCGCTAGTTTCTCTAGACCATGCAAATGAGATGCAACACTAAACCACATGCTCTCGCAACAGTGCTGGGCTGAAGCACTGTGGAAGCTACTCTAGCCTTTACAATGCAGCACAAAATAGTTGACGCCGAGTATAGCTAGTTTTGAGACTCCGTTTTACCAAAAGCTCTGTCGAAACAAATCTGCCACCTTATAGGTAGTGCAAAAGAACCTCGCGTGCCTAACCTGGAGAAAAGCGTTTCTTTTGCATAGGCCAATTTTTTCTTAAACCAATACCTTCAGCCTCCTTGAAATGTTAACATCATGTGACACACGGAAGTACTGTAAACCCCTTAATGTTGGCGAGCCCTTAATTTTCGCAGCCTTTAATTTTGCATAATTTAGTGGCCGCGATTATGTCCTCTGTGACCGATTCGAGAAGAAATAGGGGCTACGAAGATAAGGGGTTTTACTGTACATCGGAGAAAAGAGAAGGTCATTTTTGTTCGTATGCAAGAGTAAAACCAACAACAACAATCATGGTGTCGTCACTTTGTGAGCCTATCTGTGTCTATTGAATGATATGAATTTTTATTTTAGTTCGTTAAACGTTGTTGCCTGTACGTTGTGGGATGTCGTCTTCAACACAAACAGTGGTTTTCCTCTGAAGCAGGCAGCATGGACGCGTGCCGCAGCACAACAGAGTTCATTTGCAGGTTGTACCGCAGTTTGAAAGAGGATTCGCACAATCTGGGGGAATCACGAATTCAGTGGTCTACCTCGGGCGTGGACAAGATTTGCTCATTCTAAAACATTTTGGCTAGAAATCAGGGATTTTCGACGAATGTACCCGCATGGTTGAAAGGGCCAGACAAGCCTTGTGAGCGCTTTGTTTTCTAGCCTCTCAGTCCTGAACCCACTCACGCACCACATGTGTAGATGTTCCGATAGGCGGGAGCACTTATTTGGAAAATGGTGGATGGCAATATGCATACACTGTTGTTATCTTTATCAGAATTCTGTATTATGGTCAAAGGTGGACTGCATATTTGCAATACTTTTTCTTACTTAAAAATATGTCATACTAAAAATATATAGTATAGCCACGACAAAAGAGAATGGCTGGGCGTCCTCCAGCACGCGCTTGTACTTTTCACCCCGCTTTGGACGGATGTGCTCACTCGAGGCTCATGAGACGCTGAAACGTCATCGAAGGTAGCAGGCGGGCTGGTGGCGGAACAACTGAGACTTCTCCCTGCCTTTCTCATTCTGTCAGTGAGCGTGTACTTCTATACTCTAACTCGGCTTAACCTGGACAGAGCTGAGGAGAATAGGCTTGGCGAGTGCCCTTACTGCATATGCATTTGTACAGCTGAGGCACTTTCTAAATCAAGTACCTTGTGTATCTTGCCTTCAAAAACACATCATTTTGGGGGTGCAAAGGAATTCTAAGACATATTTTTGTTTGTATTGTCTCATATTACGCATCGACTCCTTCGACTAAATGAGGAGTCGACCCAGCCTGTTGAAAAATATAATGCCTGCCAGATAATTGTTTTGCATTTAGTTAATATATCAGTATTCAGTTAGGTATCCCAAGTCATTAGTCGTTGAGACGCAGTCTCTCTGTAAGTCAGTCATTTTTAACATTCATAAAACTGCTTGTCAAATAACGGCACTGTCGAGGTCATGTACTCAGCTCGAAACAATCGCTGGGCACAAGCTGGTCGTGTGGTTACAGGCAGCAAACATTCCGGTTGGAACGTCTGAGTACCTACCTCGCAATGTAGCTGAAGACTAGGCCAGGGCCCCACTCACAAACGTCTATACTTTGTATCTCTTTAAGCTGGACCACTTTTGACACTACAAGCCATTGCAGCAAAAACAGCGTGACACGTGATTATAAGCTTGACGTACCATGGCGTCCAACTACAAGGTCACATGGCTTGCTTTCTGCACTGAATTCGCAAGGATGGCTTGAAGCTTCTGCCGTGGTTAACTTTAAGCTGAGATAGTTTGGAATAATGCTTCTGGTTTTTAGTGTTGTCCGGCACGGTTAACAATTTGGTGATATAGTGCTGCATTGAAAAGTCGGCGCATTCATGACAGTATCACCTAATGAATGCATGCTAGCTATTAAACTCTCCGTTCTGCAGAGAAATGAAATGCACTTTACTTCCAATTGCAGCTGCTTCTGGAACTTTATGGTATGAAGCACCTTATGGCTGCAAGCTCTGACCGGATCTTGTTCTGTGGTCTGCGCAGGCCCATTGCAGGAAGTCACTCCGAGAGCCTCACCAGAGTTTCCTGCCCGTGGTCGTTCTAAATTTTTCTGTTGTAGGTATGCATCCTTTCTGTCTTTCCCTTAATGGTACTCGGGCGTTTTCTTTTCATTGTCGCCGATTTGCCTCAAAATTGGTTAAGCACACGAATAGACGCTGTAAAACTGTATCCCACATATTTTTGTCAAGATAACTTTTCTTTGCCAAAGTTACAGATTGTTTTATGAAGGTTGGTCTTCCTTGTTTTTATTTACAAATTTATTTGAGTCTCCACGGGCAACACTAAAACGTTATGCCAGTAGCGAGGACAAGTTCACTGCTCAAACTTGTTCTCAACTGATTGCAAGAAATTTGGTTGTGAAAAATGAATGCCGTGAAACCTCCTTCCAGCACTTGCTCTGCAGCACGAAAAAAAATATATACATAGGACATACCCTGTTTTTTAGACTGCTTGCTCATTCTGCAGGTCTGCCTGCCATAGATGTCGTGCTACTGGAGAGCAGGCAAATTCGATTGTTGGTTTTGCCATTGCTTTTTTTAGCAGTTGTCTTAATAGTTCTTGTAAATTTAGAGATTTTCCTAAAAAGCAAGTTGGGAAGAATATTTAGTTTGATTAGGTAGCTGAAAATAATGATTGAGTACCCTTTAGTCAGTAAAATAGATACTGTGTGCCACTGTTAGTGCCAAGTCGAGATCGGCGCTTTTTTGGCATTTTGCTCAGAGTAGTACCCATTTTTATCGGTTAGCCTCTTGGTGCGCCAACTAAAATCTTTCTATGCAGACACCTGCCCTCTGCTGGTACACTCTACCCTCATGCTCAGTGAGTGTATGAACTGGAGTTGTATTCCCAGTCGACACTCGTTGAGCATGAGGGTAGAAAAATCTTTCCATTGCAGTAGTAGTTTTTTTATAGTCTTTACAGTTGAATGTGAATATTCGACAGAAATCTCTCAGGTTGGGGCGAAAGAGGGTTAAACGAACGCGTTTAATCATTTGCCTTAATTAGGTACCCATCATTTCAAGGCCTACATGGCCTTGTCCTCAGGGGAGACTATGGCTGTGGCAGTAAAGGAGCAGTTTTTTTTATAAGTACAAGTACAAAGTATAAAAATAAAAGGATCTATGTGCTGATCACGAAAGAATATGCTATTCATTGTAATGTATCTCTGCCAAGTACTTGAGTGTGATTTGTTTTTATTTTCAGCTACCTGGGTGCCTCAAGATCTGGAGATCCTAGTGGCCACAAGCTTGGACTCAATCTTCTTCTGTGGTCTGGCCAGGACCATGGGGGAGGTAATCCCAGCAACAAGAGCATCGCAGCATCTCCCTGCCAGTGACTTTTGATTAGCGTCACGACAGGGGAGTCCTCGTGCCACCAGGTGTTAGGTATGCCACTCGAAATAAGCATTCTTCTTACCTATTCCTTAAGTGAAACAGCAAAAGCACTACTAAGCCTAAAATGCAAAAGACATATTCAAATCTTGGGTTGGATGGAGTTCCAATTACAAAAAGGAGTCTGCAGACATGATTAACATGTGAACTTAAAGCCCGCGGATGTAGGTTTCGACGGTGTCACACAAATAACTTCCCGCAGATGGCTTCGCTCATGCTATACCCAAACAAATTCTTAAAATAATCATTGTGTTACGTTGGTGTCATCAATCTTATGTACCTATCGCGCCCAGCAGTCGGGAGATGTGAAATATAAAAAAACAGGAACTTGCACATTGTCAGCTCTGCAAAGATTTATATAGTGAACAGAGCATAGCACGTTCAACTTAAGAAAACAATTCAGTGCAGGCCTAGTTTCAAGGTTCACAGATGTGTAATTGCTCTTCATAATGAAGTGAAAACTGCTTAAGTTGTGGCCCACTACAGGCTTTCTATTAGTGTTAAAAAGTGTTATGGTGTTTTAAACAACTCGCACCAAGTATTTTCTTGAAATACATAGGTTCATGGAAATTATTATGTGGATGTTTGCAGACAGTCATGGTGAGACCAATCTTTAATGTCAAGTGTTCCACTTATTCAGAGTTGGTTGAGCCTGTAAATATTGTAGGTCGCAAATTAAATTTTTATGCTATGCAATGGGCACAATCATCCGTAATGACTAGCTCTACCTAGGGGAACTTTATACGTTTACTACGGCAAGATGGTTTCGCAAAACTAAGTATTTATTTTATTGAACTCCTGCACTAACCTTGTCTCTAGAAACTTTTCATATTCTTTACGATGCTGAGATAAGATTCTGGAAATAGTTTTTCTAGAACTACGCTAGATATTTCCAGTTCATCAACTTTCTCGCAAAGCATTCGAGAGAGCCAAACCCTGTAATGTACGGAGGGAACTCACCGAATGACGCGGCTGACAGTTTGTTTAAATCTATAAGAAACAGTCGGCACTGTAACAGTAATAATGACATGTCACTTGCTTATGTAATGCTCATTGTTGCAGATCAAACTGCTTTTTCCGTCTACACTCATTTTCGGTAGACTCATTCACTTAACTCCCTCCCGAGACTGCAGCGCTTGGTTCTCCGAAGTAATTTGCATGAACGTAGATGCAACAGGTTTCTTTGAGTGTGCGTCTAACACATATTCTTCATATTGAATGTGCTAACTGTATTCATGACCATATCCATAATTGTATCCACATTCTACCTAATAATTTTTATTTTGACATTTGAGTTTTCGACAGTACTTTTCTTCACATCTGTGCTTGTTGAGCCGTACTCAAGCCCATACATCTTGTATTTCACTATTACATCAATATATAAAAGTGTTGATGCCGAGTGAGAATTCAAGGTACCGAATCTGTCATGTGAGTTAAGAACCAAGAAAAAGCTCTATAGAGGAAATTTTGTTAAAGAGGGCTGTATGGGCATCAGAATAGCACATGCCATGCTAAAAAATGCAAACTCTTTTAGGTATGCAAGGATGACAGTGCTGCGCCATTTCTGATATGTCACAAAAAATCAGTGGCATACAGTGTTCCTTATGGATGTTTAAACTGTCAAATTCAAAGCCTAAAAGTTTTATTCAAGAACGTTCCTCACTACAAATGTATTTAGAGATTTGAGCCACCGACTCATGCATGACTATGTGGCAAACATTCATTTTCATGTGCATTATGGTTTACAAGGTCTAGTCTGCACTGATTTATTGCATTCATGCTGAAACTGGGAGGGGTTCTCTGGGTATGAATAAAGAGATAAACATTTCTTGAAATTAAAATATTTGAGAACGGACAAAAGGAATGATATTAAAGCGGTATCTTAGATTCTCTTTTCTTTGTCTTACTCTTATTTTCACTTTATTTCATGTGAGGCATTTAGTTTTTTAGAGCGCAGCTCTTAGGTGCCCGTTTCGCGGCGTCGCCGTCGGCATAACTGCCCCGCTAAACTTGGCAGGAAATTGAATTAATGTTGAGGTCATGTGACGTTAATTTTTCCGCTAAATCTAGCGGAGAAACTGAATTTGTTTATGGTTGATGTGACACAAAGTCATGTGACGTCATTTTCCCCGCTACATTTAGCGGGAAAACTGAATTGGTGTTGAGGTCACGTGACATCAATTTCCCCGCTAAATTTAGGGAGGAAACGTTTTCCTGCTAAATTTAGAATGAAATTTCCTGCTAAATGGGAGGGAGCAGAAGAGGAGGAGAAGAGGGAGGAGGGCATACCCTCCCCTCCATACCCTCCGATCCTCCTCCTCAAGAGCTGCGCTCTAATTTCGCATTACAGAGAATTGTAAACGTCTTTCATTTTTCATCTCATGTTTATTCAATTTTTATATCGCAGGTGCGCTCGCAGCACAAATCTGGGTTGTGCTGATCCTCTACGCACAAGTTAGGAACTCCTGAGCGGCAAGAGTGGGAGTTTGGTCTGACAGCTCAAGGGACACCTTTGTTCAGTATTGAATTTATAATTATCATCTTTTGAGCAAAGTTAAGCTTTGCTGCATGCAATTCTTCTAGAAATAAATACTTGCTACCAAATTTACCACGTCACTACATTTCGCCACTGCTATTAGTGCTCCTCGAGGACCTCGGACAAGAGCTTATTGGTGTGCAAACATCATGCTTGTTTCAAACCAATCGCTGATGTAGAGACTCGCTGACATCCAGCATTCCAATGGAACGCTGGATGTCCGCGAGTCTTTCCCGAACGATGCAAGCGGGGAAGGAACCATACAATCATATCGTATGTAGGGGACATTCTACAGGGTGCTTTTTGTATGCTTTACAGATTTTTTGAAAAAGAGCCGTAAAAGCTACACTTACGCGGTCTGTGCACGTGAGTTATATGGCCAGGGGGCATGGTATAAAGGGCTAATTGTAATGATGAGTCGGCTTATTAAAGGGAAGTGCAAGACTTCTTTCAGAAAACTAGATGGAGGTTGATTCTAGCGTAGTTTTATCCCGTGAATCTGAATATCACGTTCGTTTTCCACAAAGATATAACTAAACGTGAGAAAACACAAAAAACATCCGACCAGTAGTGACGTCGTAAGAGGATCTTTCAGCTGCCAAGCGTGTGTCGCTTGAGGGCCGCGCGTCCAATCGCAAGCTTTCTAGGTATATTCTCCCGCACTGGCACCAGTCGTGACGTCTTTTTCTCCCCTTTTTAAAAATAGCGTGTGCGTGCATAGCTTTGATAGGCGCTGAAGATGCGTGAGCGGAGATTTCGAAAGCTCCTTTTGTGACGTCACTCTCCGGGAAAGAGTGCCTTCAGCGGTACTTTGAAAATGATTCTATGCAGCCTCGATTCACCAAATTACGAAATAATTTTGATATTTGAGATTCTGGAGGTCAAATGAAGAAGATTTAAATGTGTTTCCTCAAATACAAAACCGCTTTAGCTTCCCTTTAAGTATAATATGTTCCTTAAATTTTTAATTAGTGAAAATAGACCCATGGTTCCAATTAGAAACTTGCTAAGCATCATCGAAAAACACTAAATCAACTCTTTTTGTGAAGATATAAGACAAAAACAGCATTTTACGGCGTTCTAAAAAAAACGCTCAATTTGGACGCGTTTCTAGACTTCAGTTTCTTATCAGAGCGCATCTTTGCGCCCGCGATCCTGCTGCCCGGTGGCTGCAGTGCGAAGCCACCTCCTCGCCTCCCTCGTAGGATGGAGGGAAGCAAGGCGCACGTGTGTTGCGCGTCTAAACCCCTGGGGAACAGGACCATGGGCGCAGAGATGCGCTCCGATAAGAAACCGAAACCTAGAAACGCATCCAAATGAAGCGTTTTTACAGAACGCGTAAAATGCTACCCCTGCGTTATATCCTTCTAAAAAGAGTTGATTTAGTGGTTTTCGATGACTCAGCATAGTTTCTAATTGAAACCATGATGTTCATTTTCACTAATTAAAAGTTAATTAACAAATTGTATTTAATTATCCGACTGATCGTTACGATTAGGCCCTATACTACGTACCCCTGGCCGTATAACTCACCTGCACAAACCACATAAGTGTAGCTTTCACGACCTTTTTAAACAAATATGTAAAGCTTAAAAAAATCGCCCCTGTCATAACAGTGAAAAAGGCGATACCAACATGGTGGAGCCATATGGCTCCAACATGCTGGTATCGCATTTTCGCTGGTATAGGATGTCCCATATTACGTTATGCTTGTATGGTTCCGTACTGCCTCACATGGTTCCGCAATAATCCACTCCGCTGGTATAGGATGTCCCATAATACGACACGCTTGTATGGTTCCGACCGTCCTGTATCGTTCCGCCTTAATCCACTATGCTGGAGCCGCCTTTTCGCTGGTATAGGATGTCCCATATTACGGTTACGCTTGTATGAGGCTTTTTCCAACATCTTTCCGTCATCAAGATTTTCCAACAGGGCACGCACTGTTAAAGCGGGATTCGGGTACAAGCTGTACGGAAACTGCTGAAAACGCGGGCAGGCGTATGTCTTCTGCAGTACGAAGAACAACCGGAGGCGAATCAGGACGAGTGTCTTCTGTATCGCAGATGTTGAGATGGAGCTCGCCGCTGCTACAGTCAATAAAGGGCTCGTTCGAAGTCGAAAAGTCGCACCCGGAGGATGACGTCATCGACTCAGGTTTTTAGTACTGTAAAAATGACAACGTAACGGCTGCCTCCGAGAAGCATGAAAACGGTTGAGTAGCCGAGAGGGTTGCACCAGTTCTCCATTACCCATGCGTAGTAAGCGTCCATGAGCGGGTGTGAGCACTCACTCGAACTGCAGCGGACGCTTTCGGCCATGCATGATTTGGCGGCACCGGTATCAGTAAAGCCGTAAATGTTTGTTCGTCGATTACAATCAGAACGGTCGTCAGTCCATTACAAGAACGGTTTTGTCGAGTTTGAAGAATGCAGCCTGACCCCCGGTATTAGCACAGGCTGCTGGGCTTGGTTTGATGTCTCAGTAGGTGCGGCGACGGTGTTGAGAAGCGACACAGAGCGCGAACGGCGAGGGTAAGGCGATGGCGGCCGGCCCCAGCGAGTGGTGAGCGACGAAGGGAAAACTCGATCGCGTCGGTCTCCAGAGGGCATGCTCTCGTTGTTGTAGAGAGTAGGGGGACGGGCCTTGGGGAAAGTGTCGGTAGACGGCAGCGTCCGCTGATCGGCGGCAGTAGCGTGCAATATGTCCCGGCGTGTGACAGTTCTAACAAATAGGGCGGTTATCTTCTGTGCGCCAGATGTCGGTTCGTCGACGTGGGCAATAGGACCCTGTCGGAGGATACGACCTGGTAAACGGAGGCCCTGGTGTAGGGGGCTGAGGGTCATGCGCCATGGAGCAAACAAGTGGAGCTACCGGCGGTACTGGTATAGGCAGGGGTGTTGGCGGAGACAGGTGTCCTAACGCAGAGCGAATTTCGTGTTGCTCAAACTTTGAATTGATTGCACATGCGGTTTTTGGGGGCAAAGTCGTCACAGGGTTGTAAGTGAGCCAGGTAAGGCCGCAGTTCATCACGGATAATGTTCCGGATCATTGTTTTAATGTCCGTGTCAAACGCAGGTGCGAGGCATACCTCAGGGAGCCGCTCAAACGGTTCCTTGGTAATGCCCGGGCACTTTGGAGTTCCTCGTACTTTTTTTCATTCGTCGATGGGGTGTTGGACCGTTGGAGGAGATTTGGGGGTGACGATGGTAAAAAGTTTCTGCGAAAAGTTCCGCATCCAACACCCACAGTCGAATAAGTGTCGGATGCGGTCCTCCTTTGGCATGTGAGCATCAACGCGGCAACACAGTCGTTGAACATCTTCTATGTAGCCAAGAAATGATTCGGTGTTAACCTGGTAGCGGCGAGGCAATGTTCCTTTCGCCTGCTGTCGGTGCTGTTCCGGCTTCCCAAGGGCGTCGGCAAGCGTGTCTTTGAAGGCGTCCCAGGACTTAATTTGATCTTCATGGTCGTCAAACCATTAAAGTGCCGTTTCTTTAAAAAAAGCTACATTCACTAGTATGAATGAGTCGTTCCACCGGTTGCGTTGACTTGCCCGGTCGTAGCTCTTAATCCAGTCGTGGACGTCGGAATCGGATGAACCAGTGAAGAGTGGTGGGTCGCGTTGTCGGTTCTTAACAGCTTGAGTGTGTGGCGGCAGTGCCGCTGAGGTTGTGGACAGAACTGTCGGCAAGGTAGGGGGAGCCGTGGGCATTGTGCTCTTCTTCAGGCATAATGGCCAGCAGAAAGTGCGCCGCTGTGGAGTTCCAGACCGAGGACTTGAGGTGGGTCCGAAGCGAGTGAGAGGTTGAGGAACGGAAAGACCTCTACCACCCCGAAGAGGTTTTCAATGGGGATGATTTAATGGAAGTAGTTTGGTAACAGGCTGCCCTACCAGAACGGATTTCAGACCGCCAACTGCCTTTTGCTCGAGCACCCAGCACGATCTCTCCAGGCGGGGGCGCTTCGTCTTCTTCTTAACAATATATATATATATATACACTGCGTTTGTGCTCAACGACTGACATCTTTCTTAAAGCAACGGCAAAAAGCTTTGCCCCAGAACGACGTTTTTCATAGAGAGAGAATTAGGAGACCGTCTTGGTAAACATCTTGGTATGCGAACGCAAAACGAGACAAGGGACACACAAAAACACGTCCGTGTCTGACGTGTTTTTGTGTGTCCCCTTGTTTCTTTTGAGTTCCCATACCAAGACGTTTTTCAAGCCTGCGTGTTTCTGGGTACTCGTTTTAACATATCCTTCTGAAATATAAGAAGAAATACGCCAAGGACCCCTGTTGAACACGTGGGTGGCTCTAGAATACGAGCAGAAGCCTTCTTTGGCAGCCCCAGTGTCTGTCTCGTCTTTTGGGTGACTCTGACAATGATTTAGATGCCTTACTGCGACTGAATGTTTGCGGCGCTAAAATGAGCGCACGCAAAGAAGCGGTGCCGCTACACGGCCCAACCGCGTAAACAAAGAGACCAGAGAAAACGAGAGGAAACTGCCTATCGTAACGTGTGTTCTCTCGTCATATTAATGCGTTAGCATTAGTACCCACATGACAACGAAAACCTGTCGGCGTCCGTACGGCTGTGAACAAAATGGTGGAAAGGGAAGCACGCCGCTTAGAGGGGGAGAGTCGTGAAGGTGAAAGGCGAGAGGAAGCTGCCATCACGGGGCTGAAGCCATTCCGCGCGCGGATGCTGTGGCGAGTCTGGTGAGCTTGCAGGAGTGCGGAGGCCGTATGCCTTTGTTTGTGCTACAAAATGGAGCGTGAACCAAGTACTATACTCCGCGACAACTTTTTCTTGGCAATGCAGTGGAAGGTACAGGCCTGCGTTCCCTTTCGCAATTTGGGTATGCGCGAAGCTATCCTCCTCTCCTCGAAATGGGGAAAGGAGGAGAGCCCGCGCACGCTCAAAATGGGAGAGGGGAGGCAGGCCTGTACCTTCCACTGCATTGCCAAGAAGAGTTGTCGCGGACATAGGCTGCTAGCGATGGTTTAAGTAGGCGGCCAAAGATGACTGTTTCTGAACGAAGGAGACCGGCTGCCGATCCCGGAGAGCAGCGAAAGCTGCGTCAGGCAGCGGATGCCGCTGGCGTTTCCCAAGGGTCATGCAACGCATTCCCTGAAGATCCACCAATAGATCTCTATTGTTCATTGGACATTGTCTTCAACAGCATCATCATATCAACACTTCGATTGTTCTGAAGCACGGTATAAAAAAAGAATATTATTATTATTATTATTAATATTTTTATTATTATTATTATTATTATTAGGCCCCTGTTTCATATCTGTATAATTACTTATGTTAAAATTTACTTGCTTTCCCATGTATACATTATGTGATTTGTGTTCTGTGTCGTACATATTGCGTATTGTCAGCAACAGTTATATCATTCTCATTAGTCTTCTGCCCTGTCGGAACACGCGAACTTTTCTAGGCACTTTGATTTATGCCTGGTTTTGTTGGTCCCAATCATTGACCAATGTCATGACAAGCTAAATATTAGATTTATAGATAAAGTAGATATATTCATCCACCTTATATTCTTTTAATTTGTCTCTAACTGTTAATACTATATTTAAATTCTTATCTAGGAGGATTATTTATTTAAGTTTCCTCATTTATATTTACTTGTTTATTTTCTGGCCTTCGAGACATGACAGATCCCCGATTAGGCCCCTTAGCCAAAAGTTTCGAAACCCCTTGTCTAGACTACAGGTTGTGTTATTCCACACTCCAGGTGTGATCAGGAGGGAAAGACGTGTTGGCGCTATTTTGAGCGGTGTGCGCGTCATTTAAGCTCAACCATAACGCTAATATAAAGGCTTGACGAATCGACTTGCCTCCCCTTTCTGCACAGCGAATCCTTTGCAAGGTGACTGTTGGTCGTCCTTTTCAGTATTTGTCGGTTTGTAGCCCTAAACTACATCACCGACATATGACCTCGGTTTTCTACAGGAAAAATATTCGTCTTAGCACACTCCCCCTTCCCTCGTCCAATCGCGTCATAGAAGGTGAGGGGGGATAATACGACCAAGGCAGTGAAAGGTGAACTTCGCGAGAAAGGTGAACTTCGCTGGTGAGAAGTCTGATTACGTTGGTGTTACGTGTGGTGTCCACCAGGGTTCTGTTATGGGACCTTTGCTCTTCCTGGTATATATAAATGATATTATTAATGGAATACAATGAAAGATAAGACTATTTGCAGACGACTGTATTATTTATAGAGCAATTAGTGATTCGAATGACGTAAATTTCTTACAGGCTGATCTCGACAATATTTCAATGTGGTGCAACAATTGGAAAATGAACCTGAACGTTAAAAAATGTATTCACGTGAGATTTACTCGAAGGAAAAGCTCCATGGGTTCAACCTACATAATAAATAATCAAATAATTCAGGCTAACTCACGCGTAAAATACTTGGATGTAATTCTGTCCAGCGATTTAACGTGGAAAGCTCATGTGGAAATGATAACTCTGAAGGCTGTATGGATGCTTAATTTTATACGACAAAATGTTCGACAGGGCTCATGCAAAATTAAAGAAACTTTGTATTTTGACGTTTGTTCGCCCCTGCATTGAATATGCAGCAGTTGTGTGGGATCCCACCAGAATAAACTAATAGAAAAACTAAAAAAATTCAAAATCAGTGTGCTAGATTTGGTTTAAATGATTACCAACGCGGGTAAAGTGTCACCACCATTAAGAATAATTTAAAGTGGGAATCACTAGTTGAACGCAGAAAAATGTTTAGGTTGAAATTTTTACATGATATATATAACAGTCACCTTTTAATCAGTCGAGAAATGTTTTTACACGAACCCCTTTATATATCAGGAAGGGCTGGACCACCAGAACAAAATCCGACCCTACTTTTGCCGTACTGATGTTTTGGCGTTTTCTTTTTTTCTTTTTTTTTCAAAAACTATAGAAGAATGGAATAGGTTGGCTATTGAAGGAGGTGTTTAACGTATATACAAGTTTGTTTGTGTTTCGATGTTTTTGTTAGAATGTAATGTATTTCATGTACTCACCCCTGCTATAATGCCGAAAGGCGATGGCGGTCTCTATGTAAATAAAATAAAAAAAAAACGTTGGAGTTTCGAGTACGACCAGGACTAGACTTTTTCGATCTCTTACTGGAAAGGTCGAGAACGTTCGACTAGGATTCGAGTATTTCGCGGATGCACGACGAGCTGGCTCAATTGGCTTTGGATCTGATGGTGATGACATAATGATCAAGTGAAACATTTTACTTCTAGTAAGGACAGCACTGTTTGGTTGTTTTGGTAATATAGCAAGCATAAATTATTGTGTTAACTTTTAGGTTTTAGAATTATGTTCCGTTGATTTTAACTTAGTATAAAATAAAACAACCTATTTCGAAAAAAGCATTTTTCCAAACCTAGACATAATTGTATCAAAGTCTAGCCACACTGCTCCACAAAGTTTAACCTTGCAGAACTAGTCTAAAAGTTCGAAGATTCGTCGAACCATCAAACCTTGAGGTTCGACGAAAAAATCCGGCTCGACGAAAGTTCGTGACATCCCTTGTGGCAACATATCTGTACAAGCACCGCTTCCAACCCCGGAGAAAAATGGCGCTACTATATAAATGCACAATTTTTCTAGAGTCACAGAATGGGACAGCGAGTAACGTCTGCTTCTATACACAGTGTTTACAAACAAGCCCGCGTTTGTCCACAACAGGTGTGGGCATTGAGAGTGCGCAGAGACCAGATTCGCATAAGGCGAAGCTTCTGCGCATGTGCAGTTCTGACGGCAGCGCCACCGCAGCTGCGTGCATCAGAAGACTTGAGTTGGTCTATAACCACATGTCGCATTTGCATGGAAATAGCAAGCATGACGTAGGGATAGCGACACACAACAACCAAGATATCAGAAAGGAACGAGCAACATGCATGACATAGCTTTCTGTGTTGTTCGTTGCTCTCCCTTAGTCATCCTTGTTTTGCGCTATTGCATTTACATTATGTCTGAATTTCAAACAACTAGCCCAGCTCTCAATTCTTGTATTTTATTCTACTTAGCAATGTTTTACTAGAGGAGGGCTATAATTCTGCTCCTTCTTTCAGTGTGGACGACGCCTCTCTGCATATCTTAGGTTGCAACAATCTATAGCGACGAGAAGGTGTGACTGGTTCTTCCAGTATCGAGTGGGGACTTTCTGAGGGTTGTTTAGAAACGCTGCCGAACAACAAAGTGGCAATGTTGTTTTTTCCTTTTTTTATGTAAATGCGATGATCCCCGTGTAGCGGGGGTAACATTGTATGCTTGGGTATCAAACTATATAATGCAAACAAATGTAGTGAACAAGTGTTGGAGCTAGAAACGTGGCATTTTTGACTAATTAAAAGTTATAAGACGTTTCTGAGTTCTTTTTATTGTGAGTGTCCCGTTGTTGGATATCTGGGACTACTTTGAACCGGTTATTATAAAACGGTTGTCTACCATTTCAATAAAGCAAATTATTGAAGAAACAAAACAAGAAAAAAGAACGTTTTTAGGAACGTGTATTCGGTAACCAAAACCGTAAAAATTAAAACTGTAAAAAACAAGAACGAAAGCGATATCAACAGGAAACGGTAACCATAACCGTAACAGCAACGTTATATTTTTTTATTTTTTGGTTTGAGTCCCTGGTTTGGAGGCTTGCACCACGTTTGCTGAGTCTCTCATGTTGCATGGAAGATTATGGTGTATCTTTTAGCTAAGAGTGTTCCCTCTTGAAATCTGTCTAGAGAATCCTGACAGGTGATACGTATGTGATATCCCCTTAAAAGATAAGCGATCAATTGATTTAAAAAAAGACGTATTATAAGTCGGCCAGATATCGTTTTCAGCGCCATTGAAATGGTTGAAGTATCTAATTTTACTTTTTGTTTAAAATCAAAGTTTCAATAGACAAATAGTTACAAAAATTATAATAATTGACACAAATTATGGCTGGATACAAAGGGCATATAGCGCTTCGTATGCTTTTGAAATGGGCGCAGATTTATCATAAAAAATGCAAAATTAAACAAGTTTTTTTGGGGGCGTATTAATTCTTTCGCGCGCTGGGGGAGAACAAAAAATCACAATCAACATCATAATTCTCGCTATTCTCAGTTGAGAAACATATATTTACATAGCTCTTACGTCATGGATACCTTACATGCATGGATACTGCACATAATCTTAAGCGAGCGTAATGAGGCCCCAAAACGTCTGAAAATAGTATTTTTATCGCACAACTATGCGCGGTGCCAACTCACAGCAGCTGCTATAGCCTCAATCAATGCGGCGTTCTGTCGAGTAGGCATGCTATAATTTTCTGGCCACCGCTCGCGCCTCGCTCGGTCGTCCTCTTCTTCTCCCGCCGCCCACACTACAATAAAATGTGGGCAATTAGAACAAAACGTTGCATGCTAGAGAACAGTACACAAGCCTCTGTAAAAAGGCGACAGGCAACAAAGTGTACGTGTGAGGATATTCACGCTTCGCATTAGCTTTCCAAAGAAAAACTTTTGGATCCTGTTTTCTGCACGCCGTCACAAATTTGGTTGGCGAAACAAACAAAACTTCGTGCTACGAAAATCCACTATTTGAAATTTTGCAGGTTTGGAAGGTTTTCTTTGCGACCGCGTGTGCCGAACGGCTATGCACGCGTACAACTACGAATGCCGGAACGGGCCGACGGAGCTCTCGCTTGAAGACCTGATCGCCTGATTCTCAACGTCACAGCGAAGCAACAATCAGCCCGATTGTTCCTACCGTATTTGTCTATGTGGCTGTCCAGGTGACTCGTAAAACAACTTCTACAAATATGTTATTTTGCCGACTAGTCTGCAAAACGAGTTCGTCAGACCACTTTCAGAAACCTCCATATCTTATTTCGTTCACATCAACAATTAATGTAAAATTCACTTACTTGACGCGTCGCACTGCAGTAATCCACTTCTGTCGCCGTGTCACCGTGTCGCTTCCCAGGATCTCGAAGGGAAGTGGTAAAGTTTGACCCTTGAGTCACCTTCGCGACTGTGGCAGTTCTTTCACGCAGCAGTAGCGACGTTTATTTTGGGGGGAACTCTAAAAGTAGGCGAGATGTCGCAGGAACCCGGTGAGGTCATAGAGACGTGATAGTTGGGACTTACTTTTACGAAAAACGGTTAGAAAGAAGGCACACGCCGATCCGAAACACAACGTTCACACGGTGTTTCTAAATGCGCCCGTCCGCAGTCCCGCGACCCATACCGGCCTGGCGGCCTGGCCTACCCAGTTTCTTTATTTCGCAGCCGCTAGATGGCGCAACGTGTAGTGCCAAACTGCATTGCCGGTTGCCTATAAATCAATGGGATCAATACCCATCGCCACAATGTCCACAGGGGTTCAACTTGGCTTTTCCAATTTTTGTTTTCTTCCGATTATTGCTGATATGTAAAAAAAAAACAGTTGTTCTCAAGCTTTTCTTAAGGTTTCTGTTCTGCAGGAAACTGGTCACTTCAAATTGCTCTAATATGTTGACTCCTCAAGAGTTCTGATGATAAATAAAATATTACATCATACACTTGTTTGTTCTCGCCTTCTATTCAAAATTCAAGCCCTAAAGAAACTCGCTATTCTCAATTGAGAAACATATATTTACACAGCTCTTACATCAATGGCGAGATTGCAGGTCCCGGGATTTCACTTATCAATTAGACATATTTAGTTCTGATCTATATATTTATGTATCCCAAAGGACGTGTTATCGACAGTTTTATCCCAAAGTGCTCGAATATATTTTCAGAATTCAAATCTCATAAAAAAACCATTTCCCCTAAAAAAGAAGGCACACTTTCACAGACTTTTTAAACTGACCGGTTTTGTTTCCTGGCAAACAAAGTACATTATATGTCGTTCCTAAATTAATAAAAAAAGCTTTTGAAGCGTGATGAAACAGGCTTCCATTATGACGGCATTAAAAACAGTCTGAACCGTCGACCTAAATTTTTTGTGCCAGTTCGTGAAGCAGCATACGTGTGATGCTAGTCCATGTATCTGCTTACATGATGAGTCAGACAACGCTCTCGCTTATCATTCACCACCTGCTGAGGTTGCAAATATTTTCGCTGCTTATTTTAGCAAGCGTTACTCTCTTAGCCCCCAAACTTTTCAGCCTGGGGACGATTAGATAAACATTCATGACGTCTTGCCCTCTTTGAGTGTTGATTCTGAAGATATCGCCGAAGCGGTTGGGAAGCTCGAACCAAAGTTTTGGAGTGACGTTCAAGGTATACCGAGCTTTGTTTTCAAAGGATGTAGTGAATTTTTATTTTTCATTCATATTCTGAAACATATTGTTAATATGTCCCTAACAAATAATATGTGGTTGTACCCATTATAAAGAGTGGCGATAACTCTGTTGATACAAAATATCGTCCAATTTCTTTGCTTTGTGGCTTTTTGAGGCGATTTAAGGCGGGGGCTTCGTTAGTTTCGTCAGAAACTTACACCCGTACAACAGGGCTTCGTAGTGGTGGGTCTGTGGAGACCAAATTGTATCACCTTTTTGGAATATGCAGCGCCTATTGTCAGGAATAGGCGTCCAGTACATGCAATATATTTTGATATGTTGAAAGCATTCTGACAGAGTTAGTCATGAATTGTTATTACGTAAACTATTTTCATATGGGGTATGTCAGGATTTATGTAGGTGGTTTGAAAGCTATTTATACTCTCGTTCGACACTGTTCGAGTTGCCGACAGTATCTCCAAATTATTTGTTCGATATCGGCTGTTCCTCAGTGATCAATCCCTTTCGTTTTTGATATTTATTAATGATATACAGTAGTGTCCTGTGCAAGTAGTTCCTGGTGATATTAAGTTATTCCTGAGCATTAATATTTTTTTTGTTTGTAATGACGTACTCGTACTACAAAAAAAAAGTGTCTTGAATTCTCCAGTGGTGTTAGTTAAATCAACCGTCTCTCAACCCCCCGAAAACAAAGGTGTTATATTTTGCTGACGGCATGCTGTTGTTGATTTTGCGTATATTATGGACGGAATAGTACCAATATAGCGAATATCACTCATCAAAAATCTTGGCGTGTATATTGAGAGTGTTTTAACTTTTACGAACCCTATATCTTTAGTCGTGGGCAATGCTTATTAAGTGTTAGGAATAGTATCTATATTGGCGAAGAATTTTAGGAGCCCCTACCCTTTATCTGTCTTTTTTCAACTCTTAGTAAGGTCACGACTTGAATTTGCGTCTGTCATGTGGAACTCGAAATCTAAAGCGCAGGCAATGAGCATTGAAAATGTTCAAAAAAGGCTATGCGAATTGTGTAGGATAGATACTTTGCTTGGGAGAAGAGCGTGTTGGTTGAAGTCAAAAATGAAGAAAGAAGAAAACAATTAAAACTGGGACAAAACAGCACATCTTTCAGCCTAGCAACGAACGAGTAAAAATTTCATCAGCGAGGCAGCCGACTATAGCCAGGAGGGAAAGGAGGAGAAGGGGAGAGAAGGGGAGATAAAAAACGCGAAGTGCAAGTCAGAGAGGGGGGTTTATCTCGGATTTTAGAAATTCAACCTCTGTTTTCGTCAGCAGGAGGGAAGGGTTTGACACGTTGTTATTTACGGTGGTCATGGCGAATGACTCTATGATCTCCCTGCCAAATCTGCTGTCATGCCCTCCCAGGATTTTTGTTTCATCAAAGAGGGGATGACAAGGCGAACACGATCGGGCATGTATGACTATGGGATGATAGGAATCTGGAGAGGCCTTAGAAACTTCGTTGTGATGTTCCCGGAGTCTGTGATTGGTGCATCTGCCGGACTGACCTATGTATTGTTGGCCGCAGCTCAAGGGAATGGAGTAAACTTTCTTCACTTTGCATGGAATGAATTTCTTTTCGTGCTTAACAGTGCTTTCGTGCTTAACAGAACAGAACAGTGAGTGACTCCGGGAAGATCAGCAACGAAGTTTCTAAGGCCTCTCCAGATTCCTATCATCCCATAGTCATACATGCCCGATCGTGTCCGCCTTGTCATCCCCTCTTTGATGAAACAAAAATCCTGGGAGAGCATGACAGCAGATTTGGCAGGGAGATCATAGAGTCATTCGCCATGACCACCGTAAATAACAACGTGTCAAACCCTTCCCTCCTGCTGACGAAAACAGAGGTTGAATTTCTAAAATCCGAGATAAACCCCCTCTCTGACTTGCACTTCGCGTTTTTTATCTCCCCTTCTCTCCCCTTCTCCTCCCTTTCCCTCCTGGCTATAGTCGGCTGCTCGCTGAGTGAAATTTTTACTCGTTCGTTGCTAGCTGAAAGATGTGTTGTTTTGTCCCAGTTTTAATTGTTTTCATTCTTTCTTCATCCTTGGTTTAGATACTTTGAGCGCCGCTTTTGTTATAACTATGAATATATACTAAAATGTTTTCACTTCCACTTTTGTTTACCAGAAGAACTGTTCGTGACTTTGTGTTTTTGCATCAACTAATAAATGGGGAAATTTATTCTGCGCAGCTTCTTGGGAAAGTTAGTTTTTGTTTTCCTTTACGTGGAACCAGACATTTTGTTTGTTTTTATGTTCACTAACCCTGTACAACTTTACTTTCTCGGATCCAGTCATTGTATAGCAGCATCGCTCCACCTCATCTTGACATTTCGTCATCAATTGCATTATACCGCAGCCAATGAAATTAGCAGTCAGCTGGTTTTTCATTTGTTCTATTTGTTGTTTAAGAAACGTTTCTTATATTTTTTTGCTTGTTGACGATGGTGTACCAAAGTGAAGACCTTCTTGGTTGTTTGGGACACCTAAATAAAGAATATTATTATTATTATGACTATTATTATAGGGATGACATATTACAATCAGTCATACAACGAAATCAAGAAACAAAAATAAGACAAAAACTGAGAAGAAAAGAGTACTACAATGAGTCATAGAAAAGAATTAAAAAAAAACACAAATAGAAAAGAAAAGCAGAACGTACGTACCTGTTTGGGAAGTACAATACTAATAGTTGGTTGTGTCAGCCAGCGTCCGAGCCTAATGGTGCAATGTTTTGCTACGAGCGGACACGCCAACAAACAAACGATTGGATCGCCTCACAATGCCATTTTTTGGGCCGCTGTAAATTTCCTTTACATGCCCTTCCAAACAGGAGTTCTCATGCTTTACTGCCTCTCTCTGCTAATAGCCCAGGGACTGGTTCCAGTCTCGGCGAAAATACAGTACAGCAGTGCGAAAACAATTAAATATTTTACGCAGTAATACACAAATTAGGGAGCAATAATGCACCGCTAAATATCAAGTTTTCTTATCTGTCTCAATTGCAAAAAAAAATTGTTTTAGTAACCATAAAAGACATATTTCTGAATAATACCAGCACCTCGTTACAACTCTGGAAAACAGTGGCAACACTTCTATTACCGTCATTCATAAACAGTTTTCATCTTCTAATATACATCTGCACACTTGGAAATACAGTCAACTTCGCGCACTTAAGAAGATCATTGGAACTTATTTTTAATGTAATTTGAATTTGTGCGCCACTCAAATACGCCAAAATCAGTTTTGGTAAGCTCTCGTTTCCTTTTTTTTTTGGTTTTTCGGAATTATGTTATTTTACAGTAAACACGTGTCATTCTTGTTTATCAATGCGGAAGTTTTAACTGTCTCATGAAGTAAGCTGGCGTCATCAGCTTTGAAACCATGCAAAACGGCACCTTAATGAAACCACACGCAAAGCTAGCCAACGGCATCTTTTACACTTCGGTCCCATTGGCTGGCGCGTGTCGACGAGGCTCTTACTGGCCGCTGCGTGTCAGTTTGTGTGGTGTCATCCTGACTATGTTATCACACTGTTGTGTAATCACTGATCACCGCGTTCGCTCGTTTCTTATCGGTTGTACGACGTGTGGCAATATATACGCCACATGGAATAAACCAAGGGGTTCGTTCTGTTGGGAACTACATTGCTGTCTGTTCCTTCCTCGCGCCGCAAGGCACACGACAGTTTAAACGATCGCTCACACGATGGCGCTGCGTGTCCGCGAGGCAGCGGCTCCACCGTTCGACGCCCAAGGTGAGCGCGTTGTACGCCGCCGATTAAAGGCCCGTTCACACCCTTGCGACCTCTTAAAACTGAGTTCCTTAAAACCACTTACAACGAGAGGAACACTGGCGTCATCTATTGGGTAGCAGCGTAAACTTGGTGGTCCGGCATATTTTCTACTTCTCTCGCGCATTATCCTTTCTTTCTTGGCTCGAACAACTTTTGTCAACGTTATAAACGAGCCTCTCTTATAGATATTACGCACATTTGACCTCGGAAATCACGCAAAACTTTCGCTCTTGTGAAAGGCAGTTCCAGGGTCACCGCATAGATGGCGCCAGCGTTCCAGTGTGTTCTCTCGTCCTAAGAAATTTTAAGAGGCTTTAACAAGTCTCGGTCTCTCTCGGTCGTACACGGTTGCAAGAGTGTGAACGGGCCTTAAAGAAGGGAGGGAAGAGCGGCGTGCGTGCTTTCGGATTCACAACTCATAAGAAGTGCTTAGATGTATTTTTCCGTCGCTGGTTTGGGTTATTCGTTCATAAGGAAAGCTTGTTGTACTTTTTATATTTTTTCGTCGCTACTGTTTTGTACTTGTAAGAGGTCGGGACTAGCCTCTCTGCGTGGACATATTTTTCCCCGGCTTCCAGCATATTTACCTGGTAAATATAATTTAAATAGTTTCTTTCCATCCGAAATATGACACATCAAAACTCCATTTCTAAGTACAAGAGAAAGTTGCGCAAATATCGAGTAAAACTAAGAGCGTTTTTTTGAAAAAGACCCTTTTAAGACTTTCAAGTTAATTTCTTTACGTACATAAACTCCACATACGATTACGTTAACAATAAAATTTGGTTATTCATTGATCACGAAGAGATTATTAGATTCAAAATTTTATCTTGTGTTTCGTTCGCTTTAAGGACAGTGCCGACTGGCGACTACAGAAAACTTTGTTATTGCCTATTGTTCGTATTCAGCTGCAATAACTCCGCACAGGTGGCGAAAACTAAGGGAAGCAAACACTTCGGAGCGCAGAGCAACTACTTTTTGATGACATGACAGCATAAACTATGCTGCACTTGGTGTTTGAAACAAAAAAAAAAGCATCCATTTAGACGCAGCTGGCACGGAAGCCGCTCTGTTTTGTACTTCGAAGCAGCTGCCCGCTGCGTTACTTTCAAAACAATTTAACGTATATTTCCAACCTACCACAAGAAATTTAAGTCTTTTACTTATAGCCTACGTTAATAAAGGTAAGTTAATGTTATCCAACTTGAGACTATACTCTTTTATTCTTAAATAGTTAAAAGATGTTAAATTACTTTTGCCAAACAATATTACAGTAAGACTTTCAAAGCATGAGAAGTATAATACAATACAAAATAATCACCCCTCCGTCATTCCACAGATCTCGAAGAAGTTTTATTTAAATATACTGATTGGAACCTCATAACTGTTCTTGCATGAGTAACAATGTAACTTAAGACTGTCGCATTTGCTAAAGATGGGATTATTAACGCAGGAGAAACAGTAAATGTGACGATTTAGCAAGACTTCTGATTTAATTATTTTATTGGTGAAGAATATCTTAATCAGTAAAGAGGAAAGGGATCACCGGTAAAGAAATAGGAACGTATTGTAAGTAGTTTGTAGATAGAAACGAGCGTTAGCATGAAATTATCCTGCGAACATATCTATTCATCCTCAATGGAAATTAAAAAAACAGGCATATGAACGGCATTGAATGAATTATATGCAGAAAATAGAGTGATATGAAAACTTAAACTTCTGTCCTGAATATGCCCCCTAAGGAGAAACCCTCACACCAGGCAACTACTGGGAAGAAATGAATGGGTACCTAAATCTATATATATTCTTTAGGGGCATGCCTCGCAAAGGTTTGTAACTAAAAAAATAAACATCTACGCTTTTGGAGGTTTATAATAATATACAGTGTGTCACCAAAATCAAATCGCCAAAATGTGTACTTTTTACTAAAATAAGCATTACCAAACTTTTTGTCTCCTTTCAAATGTAGCACTAGTGTTCCTGACCAGATGCCAACGTTTTGAAGCTTGTCATTACCCGATTTAAACGCTACAGGCGACATCCGGTAACTTCCAATGTTGAATTCTTTAGGAAATATTTCTGAGCTAGAACGCAAACAGTGAAAATAAAGCAGAATGGAAGGTAGCGCTGTAAAATTCTACTATGGTATTCTGCAGGGACCTTCATTTAATCACCTGTTATTAAAAAAAAAAAATATATATATATATATATATATATATATATATATATATATATATATATATATATATATATACTAGTGTGATTGAGTACTCAAATAAGATTAGAAATTATTTATTCTGCCGACGGCTATCGGTAGTAGGTTCTCACACACGAGAAGTTCGAAACAACTGGAACGCTATTTCAAAGCGATATAACTCAAATAATAGATTGGTTCGAGAAAAATCGTACTTTTGTAAACTAAAAAAGGAAACGAATTCACGTGTTTTCGAAATTCCCATAAAAGAGTAGCTTTTAACCTTTGTTTTTATCTGGAACACAATCTGGGCACCCATAATTGCGTTATATTAATTCTTGAAACAAGAACAAAATATCTGGGGCTACATTTCGACGAACATATTGCATGGGAACATAGACTACGCAAATTAAAAAAGCTAATAATTTTCTCCTTCTACATATATAGGATAGGAACAACAGCAAACGCTGAGTTGTAAAGCAAAAAAATATATACCAGTAATTAGCAGATTCAGCTCTTAAGTATATGGTATCATGTTTTATTAATCATATTTAACAAAATAGAATACAAACGTTAAACAAACTGACTTAGTGAGGATTTTAAACAATAAATCGTATGGTACGGCATTTCAAGATGTAGACATGCGTAGCAAACGTGCAGCATTTGTTACCATGCCGTTGCATCTGTTACTAAAATACGTTGCTTTAACAACATATTACTATTCCTGAACCGACTTTAAGCTACCCCTAGAGAAACCGCCCTCAAAAACACAATTAGTTTTTCTCGCAAGAATACATACAGAATACGGACAAAGACAAGAATATTTCATTTTCTGCATTACATTTAATAACAAACCAATGCATTTTTTAATCTGGTTTCGTATAAAAAAGGTGAAAATAAATTGAAAATATGGTGCTTACGAAATGCCATTTGAAGTGTTATTTTCTTCACTTCACGACGACGCATTGTTTTTCATGTTCAGCAAGATGTTATGCTTACCAAAAAAGTTGTGTATGTATAAGCCAGTCTTTTATGGACGTCGCAATGTGTAGACAAGTTAAATACCTGTTATCCTCAGGCTTGATATTTGTGTTTTGCTTATAATTGTTCTATTTCTTTTGTGTTCAAAGTTTATTTGCTTAAAACTGTTGTATTTCTTTTGCTTTTCAATGTTTGGGTAGAATAACTACCTTTGTAAAGTGTTTTCTTAAGGCATGCACAATGAAGTTGACCTTCCTTGTATATATTTTGTGTCAGCAGAAGCTCGAAAATTTTTTAATGATAAAGCGATACCTTTTTTGTAAAAAAAATGTTTAGCTGACTTTTTGTAATCTTTTTGTTTAATTTTTACACTAAAGTTTTATACGCGCCTGTTAAAATAGTCAGAATAAAGCTTCAAGTGTATTTTCTTCTTTTCTTTTTTTTTTTTTGGCCTTCGACGCAAGTGCGACGTTTATTAAAATTATATTGCTCGCGGCTGGAGAGTCACGTCATGCAAGCATTCAAGGCTTTGGCGGGCTCGAATGTTTATACTGAAAATACACAAGAAATAAAGTAAATATCATTATTATTATCGCTATTAAATGGTTATAGACGACATTCCATAGTTTCCAATGAAAAAAATGAGAACCGTTCCCACGTTTTTACGTCTTTTGTTTTCCTAGTCTCCAGTTTATTATGTTGTAGGGGCTCCACAACTGGGGTGGTAGAGAGCAGTTAGCCCCCACAGGTTCTAAACCTGTGGGGGCATGCCCCACTCAAAGCTGTTCGGACCGCTCGCTCCCCCCCCCTCTTTTCCCTCCCACTCCACCCGTGATGCTTTTGCATGTTCAAACTGCATTCTATAGGCGACGAGGCGCCAGAGACTAATCCGACGCGAAAGACAAACAATGTACGTAAAGTGTCAACACCAGAGCGATACAGCGTTGGAGTCTCCGAAGATTCTTTCAAACTGCAGCCTTCATTTCTCTGCACTGTGCTTCGTCAGTGCTCGTTGATATATATCTATACCTATATATATATACACAGCTCAGAAAGGGATTGCCTAAGATGTACTCATAGGTTAATTGGACGACGTTCCGAGCGGGGACCGCTCTTCCATCAGGTCATGGCAGAGATAATGAGGTGAACTACAGGATACGACAAGAGCAACCAGACGTCGCCCCACACATCAGATATACTTCCGGTGCCCCTGTTATGTCGCCTAGTGTTCAGCAGCTCACCGGCGCACTCATCTTCTTTCCTCCATGCCTTTGTGGGCCTAGTTAGCCGCCATTTTATTATTAAAAATATCCAAAGATTGGTTACACATGTTTAGAGCACAGCTTTTAAGCGCCCGTTTCCGGCTTGAGCGGCGTCGGCGTCGGCGTAACCGCACGTTACATTAATTGACGTTTTCCCATAATGACGTCACAGGTGACGTCTCGTGTGACGTCATTCGGGGCACTGTGACGTCACTCGTATCGTCACTCGTGACGTCACCGCGCGTTGCATCATAATTAAATTTACCCCTAAATTTATCTAAAAAATTTCCCCACCAAATTTAGGAAAAAATTTCCCGCTAAATTTAGCGGAAAAAAATTCCCCGCTAAATTTAGCGGAAAATTTCCCCGCTAACTGAGCGGAAAAAATCCCCACTAAATTTAGACGAAAAAATATCGCCGCTAGATTTAGCAGAAAAATTATCTGCTAAATTTAGCGGAAAAAAATTTCCCAGCTAAGTTTAGCGGGAAACATTTCTCCGCTAAATTCAGCTGGAAAAATTCCCCGCTACGTTTAGTGGAAAAATGTCCCCGCTAACTTTAGCGAGAATTTTTTTCCGCTAAAGTTGCAGGAAATTTAGCGAAATTTCTAGCTAAATCGGAGAGGAGCAGGAGAGAAAGGTGCGGATGAGGAGGAGGGGCATACCCTCCTCTCGTTCGTTCCCCTCTCCTCCTCAAGAGCTACAGCGCTCTAATTCGGCCTTACAGGGGATTGTAAATGTCTTTCCATTTTTTTTAAATTAGATTACTGGAAGCTTTGAGACGTTCGCATATCGTATGACAGCAGACAGGAACACATCAATTTCGAAACTTTATGTTCAGGCTGGCATTTCCCTTTTTTACAAAAACGACGCAAGATGAATGTACTGGTGTTTATTTTTGTTGCAATAAATAGAAACCACTGCTTAGACTATCAAGATTAATTTCACTTTAACACGTCTAGGGTCAAAGAAGTAAACACAATAAATTAATCACTGAAATATTGTGCAGGACTGACTGTTACAATTACTCTTGTGATTCACTCGTACTATCTATGATTGAAATTCATTACCCGAAGAAATTGTCTCTTCAAATTTTATGACATCCTTTTTAGCCCGGATAAATATATCACCAGAGTTTTGATGTTTCAGGCCTTGACAGACCCTGAAAGAGAACATTTTGCTACTGAGTGTGTGTTCCTTATTTATATATGTGATGTGAAATGGGTTTTTCTACTTATTTTATTTTCTGCTGCGCTACCACACCCTGTGTACGCTTTATCGAAACTATAGAACAATGTATCTTCCTACCTTGGCTGCCCCATGACTTCCTGTGGTATCTATAAAAAAATAAAAAAGACACTGTTTTAGAGCGCAGCAGCAATACGCTA